>VURO01013901.1:0-20424 GCA_015108175.1 Pelvicachromis taeniatus | reverse complement strand
ACACACACACACACACACACACACACACACACACACACACACACACACACATATTTTCATGTTACTGTTAAACCACAGATTTTATCACTGTGAGCACTAAAAATTATCTAAGTAGAAATAAGCAAAAAGCCTCCAACGGAAAAGTTCTCAGGTAGACTTAACAAACAATGTGATGTTTTGTGGCTTTTGTGCCTCCGTTGTGGTGTTTGATAAATTTGTACACTGGCACATTTGGACGTTCTGTGGAAAAAAGGGGGCAATCATGCTTCTTTCTTTTTTTTTAAGGGGATAGAGGCCAAAGATTTGAGTAATGAAAAGTGGCAGTTTATTCATTTATGTATTTATTGTCATTTTCCTTTTATCTTGTTTCCTGTTATAGAAATGCATTAGCCCTGAAAGAAGCTATCAATCAGGGAGCTAATGGGTTGTAATTGCAGGCAGGGAGGCACCCACATCACAGGCGACAGGGTCCCTGTACAGTAGAGAAAGACCTACAATGGATTAAGTCCCTGGGTGATCCCAGGTTGAGGAAATTCTCAAGTCATTTTCCTTTTGAAACCCATTACACTCTCAGTGCATTAATCACCCCGGCTAATATATTTACAGTTTTAAACAAGAGTACATGGACAAAGTGAGAGGGAGTTTCAGAAATCTCTGGAGAAAGAGGTGGGAAAAAAAAACATGACTGTGCTATTCATAAGATGTTAGGATTTTTCCAGAAAAATATGTCTGAAATTTGGTCTTCCTGGAACCGCTGAGTGGCTAAACCAGAATACCTGCTCTGAGTCATTCCACACAAAAACACACCTGCTCCAGTGTTTCTTTCGAATTTGGCGTCTGATACTCTCTTCAGCTGTCCGCGACAGTCACTCGATTCCTGTCAAATGCCTGAGTCATCACATACACACACACGCACACACAGTCAAACAGCCACGACAAACAGCAGAGGCTGATAAGACTTTGCTAAATAGTTTAGGGTTAAACTCTGGGAAACATGCCGTCTGCCTCTCATGGCTTGTTTTTCTCATGGGAGGCCTTAAAATGTTTGTCAGAAAACCGGAAAGGAAATCCCTCACGAGGCAGAATTCACAGCTCGTCTTTTTCATCTTCGCAGAGTGATATGAAAAGGGAACAAACAACGCTGTATGCTTAGAGGAACACAGGAATGCCAGTATTTTGTAGAAATGCCAAATCTGGTCAGGTGTTGAGGATTTCTAAAACCCACAAATAAATAATGCGACATGTTTTAAATGTGGCTTATATTCAAGGCATTATTGTTGACCATGTTTTTACATTGGCAACAGATCACCCCCAAAAAGCTGCTGGTATCATTTGTCGGTTTAGCGTTGGAGATTACAACTGTGGAATCAGCAGGATAAGTTGAAGGTAGTGGCTTTATGTGAAATAATCTTTCTATTGATCTCAAAACCCTAGGAGTAAATACAAAACATCTTCCTGCAACTCACCACAGAGATAAAATCAAGAAAAAAAAAAGAAAAAAAGGAGCTCGTTCCTCCTCTTAAAAATAAAAAAGCCATTTAAATAAAGGAACCCATTTGAGGAAGACCTCATCTGTGCTGCTGTGACCAGAAGCCTGTGGCCCTTAAACTGACCACACTCTAGTTATTACATAGTGAATATTACAGTTGTTGAGACTTCTTAACTTTTACATTTCCCGTAAATATGTCAAATTTAACCTGATTCAGTTTGTCACTGCTGTGACAGGAATCATATCAATCAGCATTTCTGGTCCAACCTGAAATTATCTGATTTCCTGCTCCGATTAACATTTAGGCAGATAGTCATAGTTTCTTGAATTTCAGTTTCTGAAGTCCATGCGGAAAGAATGAGTTAAAGAACAAATGGCAAAGGGATCCACAAAGCACCATCTCTATTACAGTTATTAGTTCACTGTTGGTTTTAAATGGTTTTGGTACCATTATTGCTATTATTAATATGAAGAGGCTGACCACCCAAACATAAAACATGCGTGTAGTAATGTGATAAAGTCTGAAGTGGCCCCTCATGTCTTTATATGTTACTTCCAAGATCCTGAGCAATGGTTCTCCAGCCTTTCTGTAGATCTTTAAAAGTTTTCAAGTTTTCTGCTTGAATTATTGAATTATTCAAGCATAAAAATGCCACCTAACCCAAGGAGTGAACCAGTGTTGTGTCAACACATAACAGACAACTTGGCAAAGAATCAATTTTAATGGATCTTTAGGCACTCTGTTACTAGCAGCCTGCTGCATAAATGGTGATTTGTTCACATTTTTTTAGTGAGTCCACAAAAACTGCCAAAGATCACACAGTGTGACTGGTATAAAATAATATTTTATGCACCAACAAGGTGACTCCCAAGAGCTACTAGTCAAAAGCGTGATATAGCTTAGCACGGTGAGCAGTGTGTCCTTAATAGAGGAAAGTAGAGGACAAATGAAGAAGGGGCAGCACAAAAACAAATCTAGAGCGAATGAACAGTATCTGAAAGAAGCTCTTTAGAAAAATCCTCACAGATGCATCTGGTCCCTTATTTCATCCAACTGCTTTTCACTGAAAATTCATCAGAGATGGTCTCATTGGAAGGAGGGAGAAAAAAAGGCTGAGGTATGCCATATTACACAAGAACTGGACTCAAAATAAGTGGCATTGGTCTGATGGAGTGTTGAATGGTAACGATCCCAAACACACTGTCAAAGTAGTAAAAACATACCTGGATAGAAAAACACAAAACGGAAAATATACCTTTCACCACTTAAATCACTAAACATTTTCAGAACAGCCGTTTGAGTCCAGACCTCAAAATTCCTGAAGCAGTGCAGCTTCATCTGATGGAGAATGGAAACAAAGGCAGAAACATCCAAAGAAAAGCTTTGAATGTCCATCAAGAAGAATGGAGAACTATTCCTGAAGACTACTTAAAGAAAATATGAGACAATAGGTATTTTTTCTTTTGCTTCATGAGGGCATAATCCTGATATTTGTACTCATTTATTAGATTGAACAAATACTAAATTTCAGGGTTTTTTTTTTTTATCTTTATACAGAAAAGTGCTGTAAACCCCATTTATGTTTTATTTTCTACCAGATCAAAGCAATTTATCCTCAAAACGAAATAAACTGAAATATTATTTCAATCAACAAAACAACAACAATCTTTTCAGAAGTGCTTCATGAACGCATTAGTGTAATTTTATTTCAGTCATTTTCAATGATACCAATGATAAGAATAGGCTCTTTTTTTCCCTGTGACGTGTACAATAATGCATCAACATATCATAGAGCTTAACAGCTGTACATTCGTGACCACAACTCACAACAACCACCCCTGGAAATTGGAGTGTTCATTAATCAAGCTTGTGACTTGTAGTGTCTGTGTAAACAAATGTGATTTCAATGCTAATACAATTCATGAGCTTCCTCGCACACACATTTGCGCCGACCGTTGCTTTTCCATTTTTCTGACTTTGCTCACTTCGCCGCAGCCTCCCCATCTTTAAAACTCTGCGGGCATCTCCAGCAAACAGCTGCACATGATAACTAATATGTCATTTACTGAGGCTGCTTGCTGAGAGATGCAGAGAACCGAAGGAGGGGGGGGGAGTGCGGCGGCGTGGAGGCGGTGGAGAAAGACTGATTGAAGTTCTTAATGTTGCGATTTAGCAACGATTTTAAGATGTTTTCACTTAGAGGGCTGTCGCTCAAAATGTCTCAGGGAAGTTTTCCAAGTGGAGATTACCTTTAAGTCTGGTTTAAGATCACCACGCCTCCCTGCTAAGCTGCTACAGCGGCTGGCTTGTCTTTCTAATTTATCTACCAGGTTTATTTTCCTGCAAGGTGGCTGCTGCTAATCTGGTCACAGGGCATCTTGTGACTCACCAGATGTTAGCGGTCATTCGAGTTTCCAGACACACGCACACACACACATATATATCAAAGATTTTAACACTTCTGTTGTCGAGTGAGACAAAGCAAAAAAACAAAACAAAACACCTAAACAAAAAACACAAATACATTCATGTGGACTGATTCTTGAGTGTTGTCATTCATTTTAAGGTGAAGTGGAAAGACTTCTGGAAGGGGGGGGGGGCAGACTAAAAACTGTGCTGATAATTTTTCACAAGGCTGTCTAAACATGGTCCAACACAGATGAAGATGAGGTTTCAAGTAGGGGAGAAAGTCATCAGTTTTTCCTGTCTGGATAAAAACCGCCGTCCGCGCTCTCTCGGGCGTCACGCCCATTCGACACCTCGAGTCGAAAATACATTTGATTTGCTTTTTTATGCTAATGTGAAAATGGGAAGGAAAGAAAATTCTATTGCTCAACAGGTAACATGACAGCCCGACTTTCTCAGAAGGAAGAATGTGGTTGTTTTTCTCCGGCTCGTCAGGAGAAACTTTGAGAAGGTTCTTTCCCATCATCTGATGAGGAAATACAAGAAAGCCCTCAGGATGTGTTTGTCCTGTAAACACATTCTTACCTCTGTGTTTTCTAAAAACAATTACTGTACGCTGTGCCCTCTATATGTGAAGAACTGCTCATGCAAGGATATAATATTGCTAAATATTTGTAACTGTTGATATAAACGCAAAACATTCACTTTGTTTAAAAAGCAAACAGAACTTTAAAGGACCGCTAATCCATTCAAATTCATCATATGTAGGTTAACACTTCTCTGTTAACACCAAGGGATCGGGTTTCACGTTAAAAATGTCCTGCTCAGACTTGAGATATGCAAGTATAAACTTGATACTCAAGACAACTATTCCACTGTCAGGACATGGGAACAGTTTTCAAAATTTAAAGTTCAAGTTCCTGTGAATGAATCTCCAGTTTGTTTTGACCCTGGGTCAGCATCTGCAAGAATTCAGCCCAGTTGCCTCGGACCCTGATGTGACCCCCTACCCACGAAGCCCCTGGAAGAAAGCCAAGCCAGCGGCAGACTAGAACCTGAAAGTAGCTCCAGCCAACATAGAGGCTGGTGATTGTCCATTTTGCTCCTGGAGGAAAGCAGCTTCTTGACCTCTGATCTATCCAACAGCAAATCCTCATCACAGAGTCTTGTGAAATGAATGTTGATAACAACATTCTGGTAAGGCAGTGTTCTACATTGCTCCACATGTGGCAAAATATCCTTTTTAAGAGTGTAAAACTAGAAGCATGGACGATGGAGAGACACAGAGAAAGAGAGAGTGAGAGAGAAGGGACAGGTGGATCCAGACATTTGCTGTACGGTGACAAGCAAAAGCACCTCATGACCTCCATCTCAGGTCTGTTTCCGAAAGGTGAAAATGTCTCGAGTTTTAGAGCCTCTCTTGCCCTCCGGTGGAGGTGTCGGGGTGAGGTTTGGTGATGGTGTGGATGATAGGGAGGGTGGGGAGGGCTGGGGGGTGGAGGTGCCTCCATAGGGGCAGCTCTGCGAGTCTGGATGTTCACCCGAACACTCCACGGTGGGGATGTAGCGGCTGTCCCACATCCCCGGGCCGCACAGTTTACAGAGGTCGTGAAGGCTGCACGGGATCCTGGGAAGCAGGCGGAACTGGTAGAGTAAGCTGCGGGCCTGGAAATCAGGACGAGAGGAAAGGAGTTCTAGTTTGCCACGATGCGTAGCCAATAAATGCAACACAGATCGATGCTGATAACAAACAGCGCATTAAAACACCAAAATAAATCAATGGGCTTGACTCCCGGCTAAAAGATAACAAAAGACTCTCAAGGTCAGAAATGCGTGATGTTGCCTAAAGCTACAAAGTCCGCATCGCATGCAGCAAAGCCGTGGAGTTACACCACCTGCATGCTAACATGAACTCGCTGCCTGCGGTTGCAGTAGTAACACACAACATCCATAAACATGAGGAAGCGGGCATGGACACAATAGCTGGGATGGAGATCATAAATCCTCCACTTTGGCATGGTAGCCTCCCATTTAGTACCTCAAGGCCTCTGTGGGCAATTTAATGTGCATCAGTTGCTTTGCTGCAGCATTGGGGCCGCCTTAATGCAAGCAGCACTGGGTTTGGTTTAAATGTGTAGCAATGCAGCAGTCTGTCAAGGAATTCTTATGACAATCATAAACAACCGATTATTCTCATATTTGGAGATCGCTGCGTGATAACCTTTATTTTGGATTGAAGAGAGCAGGGTGGCGAGATGAGATGGTGACATAAAGGCACGAAAACCACTACTGTGATACCTTGCGCAGAACCAGCTCTCCGTTCATGTGCATGGAGAGATTGCTGAAGTGCAGCAACATCTGGTCAGTAGCGAGCTGCTGCTCTGTCACGTCCTCCCCATAGAGAACAATAATGGCCACACACAGGAACAGGTGGAAGTAGTCCGTCTATTAAAAGAGGAGGAGATGAGCAAAGGGGTGAAAGGTAGAAGGAAAATATGCATATTATCAGCTCCTGTGGTGTACAGTCAGTTATGTTATTAATGCAAATTCAAATTTTAGTGAGTGCTTTGCATTTACTCGTGCCTTTGTTATAAGGAACAACGTTTAAGGACATGGCGAAAAAGAACAAAGTAAGAATGTAAAGAATAATTGATGATGATCATGCGATCTGCAGTTGTTGGAAGACCTCTTGGAGCAAAACTTGTGTAAATCTACAATTCTCCTTCTTAGATGATCACGGAGTTCCTCGAACTTTCTCATTGTTCTGAGTATTGGTTAATCCAATGAGAGGTGTCTACCAGAAACTACCAGCTGTAGTCTATCATGATCACTAACGAAAAGTTCAAAGACATTGTAGATCAGTTAGCACCATTTATTAAAAGATTTAAGTGAGTGTATGTTTACGTTTGACCGTGTGTGGAATAAATGAAAGATGTACACTGTATGATCATTCCACACAAAAAAGGGAAAAAGGAAGGTGCAAATAAATCATTAAAAGTCCCAAAATGACCATGACTTTCATGCCCATGATGAGTGTAAACTTCTGACCACAACTATAAATATGAAGAATAATGTAAAAACAAACTAAGGGGGAATACGAAATAATTAAACAAGGGCTTTATTATATCTACTTTACACATTGAGCTATTGATGTGCAATAGTATTCGTTCAGTTGTTCATGGTGCTGTCTTTAAAATATCGTCCCCCGTGCCTTTATCATAGATCTGTTTTCACCTCCTAGTGGAATACCCAGACTTCCACATTTTTACATGTTATTTTAACATTAAGAAAACAATAACTTCTTTAACAAAAGTTACCCCAAACATCGTTTGGCAAGAGCTGTCGAGATAAATATTGTGTGACCCAATATTACGCGATTCTTCCCTTTCACAGAAAAATCAGATATCAATCAGAAATTCTTGCTTTTAGCCCATCTGGTATGTGACACTCAACTGTCTAAACCAAGGTTTCACTCTCATATCACTTCTATCACCACCTGTAGCTTCACATCAGAACATCTAGAAGAGAGTTTGAGCAGATGGCACGAAGCAGTGAGGCTGATATTTGAGAAGAGGTGTTAACCTCTTTCTCACTACACACTACACAGTCATGACTAACTCTGATAAAAGACAGAAAGGGTGGGAAAAAATGTGCACTGGGTAGATCGATTTAAGATAATGACTTTTTCTTTTTTTAAAAACACTTTTTTTTTTTTTACTTTTTACAATAAATTTTTTTAAAGCTAATTTGTTTTTAATGGCACTTTTTTTTTTTTTACTTTTTACAATAAATTTTTTTAAAGCTAATATGCTTTTAATGGGCACTGTAATCGGTTAGAATCTGAAAAATGACTAATCAAATAAACAAAACCATTAAACCCCTTGAAGAGCAATTACAGATTTTAAAGGTAGGACTACAGAAGTCTGCAGTGGGAAGCATTAAAGGAGCAACACACACCATAGTATATGCAAAGTTTTTCTTTCAAACTTGTGTATGCAAAGGAGCCATTCGGACTTTGACCTGACCTGGTAGTGTGCCCAGCACGCCTCCCACATGCGCAGGGCCTCGGTGTCGGGGAACTCTCTCTTAAAGCAGAGCAGGATCCAGCGATGGCAGAAGAGGAGTTGGAGGCCGTCCTCCCCGAGCCTGGTCAGGTGCTGGTGGAAACGTGGCAGCATGAGGCGCAGCAGCTCCCGCAGGTACATCTGCAGGCAGGGTCATAGAGCTGCTTAAGCTTATTTCACCTTCCATTTAAGCCAACTTTATGATTGGCTGCCCTTCATAAACTCAACGTTTGAACAACAGGTCGTGGGGATGTGTGGCTGGGATGACCATATTAGGGATATCTGCCCTCATTGACATCACAGAGTCAGAGTTTTATACTGCATTGTGGCTCTATAGCATAGTGGTTTACACATTCACCTAACAAGCAATAGATCCCAGGAGGAGAGACAAATCCCTGTAGTTTGAATCAGGAAGGGCATTCAGCATCAAATATGCAGCACCAAGAACTGTGGTGATGACTTATGAATAAGGGAGTAGGTCAAAGGAGCTACTGTATGTACAATGTGATTCATCAGAAAACTGAAACAGTTGTTTAAAGAATGAACAAAGAAAGCCTAATCTAGCCACCTGCATCTGGTCAAGAAAATAGATATACATGTCTGATGGAGTTACAGAAATTGTTAGAGGCAACTTCCACAACTGAAGTGTCAGAAAGGTGTGGTGTAAAGCGTCTCTGCAGAATCAATTCAGACATTCGTTCAACTCATAAAAGAAACACAGAGAAACTGCCTACCAGCTGCCTCTCCATGTCTTCGTCCCGTGGGGAGCTGATGAAGATGGTGTTCTCCATGAGGCCGACAAAGCACCAGAAGGTGTCGCTTTCATCCTGGATCTCAGTGAGCAGCGGGGCCACCAGGTCAGACATGCCCTGGCAGTAGCCCATGTCAGGATTAAACACTGCATAGTTGAGCAGAATCCGCCTGAGGCGACAACAACCGCGAACATCTTAGTGGTGTCATGACATCTCAGCATCTCAAAAAAGCGCTATAAGTGGCCGCTGTAGAGCCATAAACATAAACCCGCTTCACAGTCTCCAATACAGCCTCTACCCTGCCAAACTACTTAAATGTGTAGTCCCACCCAAACACTCTCTGGGTTTTTCTCCTTTCTTCTTGCATGGTTACTAATTTTTAGAAAACTTCCTTTGCCGTTTTCATACTTAGTATGTACTGCATAAACCAAGGAAACAGTCTAAAGATATTTTCTGTTGTTTGAGCGCTAAATCAAAAACAAAGACATAATTTGTGGCGACGCAGACAGCAATATGAGGGTGCCGGGATCTCTGTTTAGACTAAATGACCCAGACAAATGTGTATTTGACATATCAGTAATAGATGTGAGCCAACTTATGAGATGAGTGCTCTCTATCTGGACATGTGCAGTGCTGGTCTCACCCCAGCTCAGATACAATATGAGACATAATGCCAGGACAAATACCAGGAGCCTTGATGAGAGTCACTAAACTAATATGCTATTTAAATCCTCTTGCTCCTCGTTTGGAAAGCTATTAGCTCTGAGTATGCATCAAAAGTGCTCAGACAGCTTAGTCAGAGTCAATAAAGCATGAAACTCATTTGCGGCTCCCTCAGGGTTCAGAATATGAAATGAATAGGTACGCCTGTGCGTTGGGCTGAGGAACGATAAGGCTGCACTGGGAGAAGGTGACAGAAAGCTAATGTCAGATAGAAATTTAAAGTGGAGGGGGAAAATGGTGGTCTGACCTCATGATCTCCACATTTGGGTTGTTCTCTCCTCTAAAGAACTGATTGCTGCGGTCCGTTCTCACCACGTCTTTATCCACCGTGAACTGGACCTTTCTCCAGAACTCACTGTGCTCCTCCGGGCTCATGGACAACCTGAGAAAAATTCATACAAATACCAGAAAGCAAGAGAAATACTAAGCGAAAGAAAAGGTAAACTTAAACTTGCATCTGTTAACAAAGCTGTTAAAGCGGTGAGTTAAAAAGAGTTTCTGACTGCAGTCTCATAGGAAATGCTTGGTAATTAGGATCACAAAATGAAGGGTTATCAAGTGATCGTTGCTGCAAATGTGACTCTGGTGGATCACTAACACTTATCTAGAAATGAACAAAAAAATCCTGGGGTGTGCAAACAGTGGGCTGACAGGGTATTTTACAATCAAGTGTTCCACTGAGAATAATACCACAACCATAAAACTCCCCCTATCCTTCCCCGTAGATGTTAGCAACTATATTAGCAATGTAGTCTGAGTGTGGCACTAATGTACTCAAGTCCTAACAAGCAGAGGGGATTTAATTAACACTGTTTGTTTTCCATGAAGCCCCACCAGGAATAATGAGCGCACACCTGATGCAATGCCACGCAACTGTTTAGTTTAGTTGTGTTGTGTTTGTGTCCTTGGACCCTTCTACTTCTCTTTGACTTGAATTGTTTTCATCACTTTTTAGTTCATAAGCCTAGGCAATAAGATAATAGATAGTTATAATTGTGCCTATAGTGCCTTAAATTCAGGAACTTTTCATTTCATTTTATTTTTATGTCACTTTTCCGAGGTGAGACTTGAGCTACCGATCATTTCTATATATTTTGAAAAGGTGGGACACAGGTGCAGCCTTTTATTGAAACATGTGCAAACATACATGGAAATACAGCATATAAGGCAAAAACTATTGTAGTTTGTATAATTCTAACAAGCATTAAAGTCAATATTTGGTATAAGCACCTTAATTCAACACAGCCTGAACTCTCGTAGGCAAGTTTTCGTGTGTTGTCTTTAAGTAGTCTTCAGGAACTGTTCTCCAGGCTTCTTGAAGGACAATAAAAGCTCTTCTTTGGATGTTTGTTGCCTTGTGTTCTGTTCTCTGTTAAGGTGATCCCACGCTCAACTCTAGGCTCTGGGGAGGCCAATCCATGACCGACTGCATCGCACTTGCGTGTGGGACACAGTCCTTGACACTTTGAGACTCTTTCCAGATGGCAGTTCCTTTTAGATTTTTCACATTTTAACTAAAGAAATAAATTATGTGTTTTTGTAGTAGGCTGCAAGTAGCAATGTGCCTAAAGATACAATTTCAAATTGCTTCTCTGCCAAGTTGTCGTTTACATGTAGACTGGTTCACTCTTTGAATTAGATGCCTTTTTTATGCTTCAATGATTCACATTTCTTGTGGTTTTGTGGCTTAACCTACAAACAACATTCCTCTGAAATTGCTCATATACAAAGACTGGACTGATAATGAGTAAAAAAAATGAGAAAGAAGAAGTTTTTCCAAAGAAAAACTTTGAAAAACCATTGAACTGCTCAAGACCCCTTTAAAAACTACAAGAACGGCTGGATCTTAAAAGCCTTTTTAAACCAACAATGAACTATAATTCATTTTAATCTTGATGGCATTGATATTTCTTTAATCGCTCTTCCAGCAGGAACAGAAAACCATGAAACCAATAAGTGCTTTAAAAAGAAATCTTGATTGGATGATGTCATCTGCTCGACGTTATTCAGGTTAGACCAGAAGTGCTGACTGACATGATGCTTGTCATGCCACAATAGAGAAACAACGAGTTAAATTTGACATAAGTATGGTAAGTACAAAAGTTCAGAAGCCTTATCAACTGGAGTATTTGCTAAACAATAACTAGACTGTGATTAAAGGCCAAAGGTTTCTCATTTTAAACTAAATTTAAAAGTAACTAACCCAAAGACCCTGCCAAGAGGTCTGTTATGTGTAGACCCTAAACTGGTTTATCCCTTGAGTTATCTGCCTTTTTTTATCCTTGAATGGTTCATAGGTCAAGAGTTCAGTGGCTTAACAAAAAAATTATCCTAAGAAAATCATCAGGTACTGTACTGGAGTGAAGCTGAGTGAAAAAGCAGCCAAAAGCTATACTATAAGCTATAAAAAGTGAAATAAAACAATTTACCTTCAAGTCAGCCACAGGACATTTTTGTATTCAATATATAATTTGTAATAAAAGCTGCAAACAATACAATACAAAAAAAAAAAATATGACTACAGCTTGAAATGTATTTTAACAAAAAGGACAACTACTGGTATGTTTAATGTATGCTCACATTCCTCTGCTAGTTTTGCATATTTTCTTGTTGTCTGCTCACATATCAGCAGTAATCTAATGTTTGGTTTGGTTAGTTTGGCTTTTACAGGTTGTCGCTGCCTCATTTCCATTTACGGCTGGGTAGTGATCACATTTGAGGGTGACATAGAATAAAAAGACATGTCTCTTTGCTCCTAATGATCAACTAGTCCCCCGGAGGCTGTCTCTACTCAAAGGGTCTTTACAGGAATCCACATCAGAGTCAGAACAAGGACTCTAATTACCCGACTTCGATAAGACCTTCTCAAGTACTCAAAATGTTAATAGGCCATAGAGATGAAACCTGTCCAATTATCATATTCATTACAGACAGAGGGGCACAATGTGTGAAAATATGTGTACACTTAACCTTTTTGATGGCAAGCTGGAGGCAAATGAAGACTGGGTAACGTGCTCGTGTGTGCGACGTGTGTGCGTGTGGTTGGCCGCGCATACCGAAGCTGTGTTCTGTTTTTTTGTTTTTGTTTTCCATCCGACAAGACAGTATGATCTGATAAGCGCTGACATGTTTTTTTTTCTCTCAAGAGACCTTTTATTTCACACCCAGCACCTCCCCTTAACACTTTCCTGATTGCGCGTATTGATTGCTGAGCGCCTGCGATGAAAAGCCACAATAGACTCACATATGGTTTAATGTTTGACTGACTGAGCATTTGGCAGCTGACACTGCAGCCACATGACAGTTTATCTGCTGTTTCAGAGAGCGAAGCATATGGACGTCTCGGATGAGTTTTTTTGTTGTTGTTATTTTTTTGTTAAGACTTCATGGTGTTAAAACCGTATTTCCACAAACATACCTCCTCTGCTGGATGTCATGGTACTGGGCACGCTTTTGCAGTCTCCAATCTTCCCTTTCTTGGGAAGAGGAGTCATAGCTGTAGTAGTGCAGCAGGAAGGGCCACACCTCACCACGAATGGATGGGTCGATACCACCGAAAAAGATGGCCTGGTAAAAAAGATTAAAAAGAGTGTAGAGGTGAGCAAAGAGGGAGTGTTCTCAGCATTCAGAGGGCAAGCAGGAGCCAAAACTGATAACTATGAGAGCAAACCACACTGTATGCAAACAAGGCATGCAGGCAGTGCCCCACAGCCTGCAATGCAACTATCACCTTACTGGGATTATTTACGAGTGCTGCAAAATGTTGCAAAACTGAAACTTCCGTGATGTTAAGGGGGGGGGGTAAAAAAAACAAAAAACAAACACTGCTTTGTCAGCAGGTCCACCAAAAACAGTCCTCTTTTGCAATTCCGGGACTTGTGCATTTACTGAGGAAATGTTTTGGTCTGAGTCTAACGGCCTCTGAGTCATTTTCAACAATATGCTAAAGTTTAAACCGAGTCAATCGAAAAAGACTGAAATGAGTCACAGGGGGACAGTGGCCAAGACCTATCCTCTCACCATTTACAACCTGGGAGTGCTGATTCAAACTGAAACTTCAGACAGTGTAGGGCTGAGTTTCAAAATGACTTTCCAAAACATGTGCTACCAGAAAATGTGATGCTTGCTGTGTGGATAGGTATGATTGAGCCTAACATATTAGCCGATTACCTTCAGACTGATTCCTCAGAATTATAATAGCCTGCATGTATTCACACATGCATACACACCTTGCGTAGCTTATACTCCTCCTCCACCTGTCCGTTCTGGTTGAGGTGACGTAGCCAGGTGGTGACATCCAGCCTTCGATAAAGCCTCTCCTCTGGGTGAGTCTCGGCTGACGGCAGGGTGGGCCTCTGGATGGAGAACTGCATGCAAGACTTCTCATCTGACACCTGATGTTAAGCGAGGTCAAAGGGAAGAAATAAATTGGCAAGAACCCAACAACTGAATACAAACTGTTAAAAAAAGCCTTCAAAATTCCTTCTTTTTCCAATAAAACTAGAAGCCAAACTGGGAATTTGGGCTTTAACCCGACCTGGTCTTTGAGCTGAGTTTCTCTGCAGCACTTCCACTGCTGGAACACCTCAGCCAGCTTGTCCAGGCCAGCATGATGAAAGTGGAGGATCTTATATTGGCTCTCTCTGCTAGCTATCACCAGCTGGCCACTAGTGCAGGCCTCGTCGCTGCAACAACACAGTGGTGAATGAAAGTCAATAACTACTGTAGTAATAAAAGACACCGCGGGATTAACAAAGAGCCAGCGAGAGAGAGTGAAACATTGCACAGTAGCGCAGCGAAGCGACCCCTGGCGACCTCCCTGCGACCTTTTGCACTCTCCAACTGACCTGAAGAAGAGTCTCAGTGACCTCATGTGACCCAGGTCGACCCTGAAAACTCCACACAATTGCTCCAGAGCCAGGAGCTTCTGCTGCTCCTCCCACCGCATGCCCTGCGACTGGCTGCTGCTCTCAGAGGGGGCATGGCTGTCCAGACTTGAAGCAGAGCTGGCCGAGTGGTTCATGGATTCCTCGCACAGCTCCCTGGAAAACAAATAAATAAAAGAAAAGAAGATTTCAGAGTTAGAATTTGGGCTTTTGTTTAATTTAAAAATTTTCCCCTTTAAATCACAATAGCGAATCTTTAATGTAGATTCTCTCTCTTTGCTTCTTTAACCTCTCATTCAAATAGAAAGTTATTTTTTCAGTGTGAAGCATTGACAGTGAACATCATACAGACAGAGGCCACAGCTCAGCTCTCCCCTGTTGTTTTATGTCTCAATATGTTTTCCACCAAGAGGCTGAGAATAGGAAGAATGCATGGAGGCGTCTGAGGACAGAAACACACACACGCACAAACACACAAGGAAATCTGTACAGAGACACAAATCACACTGTCCGCTGTCCAATTTCCCCTGTCATTCCCCCATGGCAAGCATGTTGTTCCCGGCACTGAAACCTGAGCTGAGGGCTCCTCTGCTGCACGAGGAGACTCACAAGAACGCACACATTATAATCACACGTGTGTGCAGAGAAACATGCATGCGACAACGCAGAAAACAGACCAAAATATGTACGTGGCCAACACAAACACGCACTGCGCACCGCAGCAAACCCCACACCAGCTGAACACTCGCTGCCTGGTGTGTTCTCTTAAATGTACACACATTTAGACACGCACACAGACACACACACACACTCAAGAATGGACCATAGCTAATGACCAAAATGCACTCTGAAACACGTCTCCAGACCTGCTAACGCTGAGAAACAGAAATGCGTTAAACCCGGCGACATTTGAGAAGCACACGTGTAAATTAGGTTGCTTGATTATCACTCGCTATAAACCACACACACACACACACACATATATATATATAAAATAGCAATATTAAAAAAGAATACAACCAAGAAAAGGTCATTCATAATCAAAATTTAGTAACGGAAGAAGATCAATTTGTAAAAATGTATACATTTTATAAATTTTTTCCCACTCTGCTCGCATCAGCTGGCACATTGGCTTCTTGGATCACAAGGGAGGCGGGCTGAGCTTTTATGCCCCGAATCAATCATGTCTTGCTAATAATTTGCCTGTTAGCAGATGGGAAAATAACAAGGCTGATCAATCCAAGCTGCACAGTTTCCTTATGCTATCGGGTGATTTACTGCTCTCTGTCTCATGTATCATGCCACAAACCAGACTGTGGAAGACTACGAGACGGGGAGAGAGGCGCAGAGAGTTCTGGTAAGAGAGTTAGGCAATGTGAAGCATGAAGGATCCTTTAACGGACAACTGTGTTTCCTCTTTTTTTTTTTTTCCTCTTTTTTTGTTAAGTGACTGTGAAGGCCTATAAGCCCATTTACAGCTGACATTTCCTTCTCTCTTTCTTGCATGCTTAAGGCTCATGCATTAAAATCTTTTTGTATATATCGCCACACAGACAAAAAAAAAGTGGGAACGCAACAGACGTCAGAGTGAAAAAGCACTTGATTTCTGAAATCTGAGCATGGGTCATTCACTGTGCTGCGTTCAAGCGTAAACTCAACAAGTGATTAACAACATCTGTCAGTGTTTAGAGCCCGATTCTATTCATTTATATTAGGCAGCAAAAGTAGGCAGCAGTCACGCCATAAATTCTGCACAGTGTACATTATATAAACAAGCTGTTTTGCTCGAGTGAGACTGCTGTAACCATCATGTCCCACCAGGCCAGGGTGAGATCAAACTGCCCTGAGGCCCTGTGTAATGCTTCCCTCCGCACACACAAGCTTTACTCCGGGGGAAAGTGCTGCCAGGTCACCCTGAGAACCACCACGCAGTGAACAGGCCTACAGAGACTCCCAGGTCCTCTAGCTAATCCCTGGAGAGAACAGGGAGTTTAAGGGAGGGCTCCGACGAAGGGGGCGGTGTGGGCGCACACTGAAAAGTGGTCAGTACAATTTGAAGTTATAGAGAAGGAGGAAAAACATCCAGCATCATCTCATCCTTTTTGGAAATAATCCCCCAAATCCCCTTTCTACACACTGGGCGCTGCTTTGTCCATATTAAATGTACTTTCATTTAATTATAAACCAACAATGAAGAAAAACTATTTCTGCTGCTGCAAAAAAAACCCTGTTTACTGATTTTTTTTTCCCATTACATAACAATTAGCTAGTTGAAAAAATATTTAAACATGGAAAAACTGGAAAAACAATGAAAAACTACAATCGCAACTGCCAGACCGAATATACGTAACAATTGGTTGGAAACGCTTTCAGGCGTCACAGAGCAAAAAAACACTGGAGACCACTGTTCTTAGATATAATCACGTACTAAACTTTCCACAAAGTAAAGCCCCAGAAAGGCAGTGCGCACTGACAGCATCATAAACTAATGTGAAACTTTAAAGAAACTTGTAAAGAAGATTGCTGCAGATTTCTCTCTCTCCCTTTTTTTGTTTTTGCCCTCTCCCACCGCTCCCCTCCTTCCCCCTTCATCTGCTCTCACTCTCAAACGCAGAGCTTTCTCTTTGAATGATTCCAAGTGACATGTTTCCAGTTCCTGGCCCCTTAACAGTGTCAATTAAAGCAAGAGAGAGAGAAAGAGAGATTGAGTGGGTTCCAGGGTTTTGGCTGCTGCTCTGCTCTCTTCAGTCCTCTAATCCAGAGAGCTGACATTCAGCCCAGCACAACAACCCTGGGAGCACTGAGAATCAAAGGGCTTCACACAGACTTTAGGAAGGGGAAGGGGAAAGGGGGTGGGGGTGGTGGCGGGGAGGTATTTGAGAGGTGGACAACACCAAACGATACAACAACTGAGAAAAATGGAGAGAATTTGCAAAAGGAAAAGATGTGAAATGACAATAATGAAAAAAGTGGGAGGAGTTGACAGATTCGGAGAACAGAGGAGAATCCAAAAGAAGAAGAAGAAAAAGAAGGAGGAGGATAAAAGAAACAAACAGGCAGAGGAAAAGATGGATGTGAGTGCCAGAGAGCTGTGGAGAGACACTAACAGCAAGTAGGCACAGAGTTTTGGATGAAGAGAGGGACGGAGTAAAGGTTAGAAGCTGTGAAGCAAAGAGAACTGCCAAGTCACACACTGACTGCACTTATAGCAAATGTGAAAAAGTGGCTAAAAACACTTAAAGTCACACTATCTCACTCTCTCACTATTTTTTTTTTTTGGGGGGGGGGGACACTGACACAGGCTTACACATTTCTGGGCAACATATCAGGCCACATAGCTGCGTGAGGAAACAACCGCGAAGGGAATCGTAAAATCACACGACTGCGAGGTCTGAACAGCAACACGATTACTGTACAGATGGCTCCCTCGACCAGAGAACAGTGTGTGGATGGATTGTGGTTTGGCTTACTTTATTTTTGTTTGGGGTTTTTTGGGGGGGATTTGGGGACTTATTTTAAGACCACTGTGATATTACACAGTTTTTAGATCGAAGGCCAATTTGAATACAAATTGAAATTGCCTGATAACATTTCATGCCCCCTGCTGAAGTCATCTACCTGCTTTCAGGTCCCTCAGGATGTTTAGCTGTAGTGCAGTGAGCCACCTTGTGGCTTCAAACTGTAAACCCGCTCACATGCAACCAATTCTTTTCTTTTTGGCTCCACCTTCTGGTAGCTAAAAAAAAACATTTGTGAATAAAAATTATACAAAAGATTACAGTAAGGGAAAATTGAACATTATGTTATTCAAAGCCACAACAGAAAAGGGGAAAAAAATCAAGAATTTTAACCTTGTGGAGCAACTTAACTGATATTAAATACACTCAAATATTTTGTTTAACAAAAATATTATATACACACACAACCTCAAAATATTTATAACACAATCTACTCACACTACACTTCCATGACCAGTAAACATATTTAGCAAAAATAACCCAAAATAACACGTCCCATAATTTAGTTCCTAAACACGTGGCAGGCTCAGTCTGAAAAAAGGTGTCCAAAGTTTTGGATTATGTTATGTTTTCTTAAAATTGTGCATAACAGGCTTTGACTGGGTTTGTTCTTGTTTGGTGAGGAGTTAGAAGTGTTATCAACTCAACAGAGATGTGTGTATGAACCCTGCTGTATGACACAGAAGTGCAAACGGTGTAGCTTCGCCTTTTTTTGGTTTGGTTTTTAAATAAACTTGAGAACCTGCACAACATCGGGTCAGTTACTGACCGGTCGCAGCAGATGGCCGCCCCTCCCTGAGCCTGGTTCTGCCGGAGGTTTCTTCCTGTTAAAAGGGAGTTTTTCCTTCCCACTGTCGCCAAAGTGCTTGCTCATAGGGGGTCATATGATTGTTGGGTTTTTCACTGTGTGTATTATTGTAGGGTCTATCTTACGATGTAAATCGCCTTGAGGCGACTGTTGTTATGATTTGGCGCTATATAAATACAATTGAATTGAATTGAATTGAATTATTATACTTACTGTCAACTCTGTGCTGGCATATAACAACTATAATCCAACTTTTGACAGTATATAAAATAAGCATCTGGTTCAATTCAAAAATAAAATAGCTTAGGAGTTGTCACAGTCCTCGTGCCTGCCCGGTAGGCTCGGTAAGGCTACATGTCTTGTTCTCCCTCTCTCTCTCCCCTTCCCTCTCTCTCTCCGGAGCACCACGCTCTACCAAGGCGGAGCTCACTTCTGGGCCCCACCTCTGACCCACACACTTGGAGGCAGTTAGCCATCAAGGGATCATTAGTGGGCCACCAGTTGCTTCTTAAGGCAGTAGCTGTGAACCTGTCATCGCTGGATTATTAGATTACGTTCGTAAGTGTATTGCTGGCTCACAAACCCGTTTAAGATTGTCGTGTTGAAGTTGTGCCTCATCCTGTGTTCTGGTGTTCAGATTCTCTGGGTCCTGTCTGAGGCTCTGTGTGAGTGTTTAAGGACCGAAGCGTGGAAACGGCCGGCTGGTGTGAGCGTTTTCCTGTCTCCGGAGATCCCTGGATTCCCTGGGCCCCTTCTCCCTCTCACCTGTTGGTAGCTCACCTTTTTGGAGACATAATAAAAACCCTGTACCGGATTCCTGCGTCTGAGTCCTCCCTGCTCCCCTCCTTCCCTAACCCTGACAGGAATAGCATGTTGCGGCCATCATAGTTTTCCAAAGTGATCCAGGAAAGTGAACAGATTTAACATACATAATGCTTTGTTAGGTTTATTTTCAGTTCACACATAAAACACATTTATAGATTGATTCCAACCCGCTCTCATTCCCAACATTCCCAACGTATCATAGCGGCAATTTGTCCCAATCGTCAGTATTTTATGCAATGGGATGAGAACGTGTTGTGAAAACTACCGTATTTTTCGCCGTATAAGACGCACCCAATTTTAAAAGGAAGAAAATGTAGGAAAAAAAAGACTCGGAACCAAATACTGTAGAACACTTTCTCACACACACCATACACACTGCCTGTGATCTATCCAGAAGCAACAGTATGATGTAGGGAGGGCGGTGTGTCTTATCCCCGGCTGTTTCCCAATATGCTTACTTGTGTGTACTTGCGTTCTCGCGGACTCATTATACGTCATCAGTCGGAGACCAAGTACTGTCCCAATTCAAAGTACGCATCAAGCTGAGAACGCGAAAAGTTCCCGGATGTGGTCTCGCTCCGCCCGTTTTATCGAGCATGCATCGGTGGTGACTTGGTGGAGCCAAATAACCCGTCATGCATTTCGCGAGACCAGCCCGGTTGGCGTATCCAATTGCACAAATTGCGGATCTCGGCAAGTCCAGTCTTGCCAAGAACGCAAGGGAGTCCGGACTCGCGTACTCGCGTACTTAGAATTGAGAAACGGCACCCGTGATTCGGGGGCGGAGCTTTGGCGGATCAATTCTTCTGCCCATCACGGGCATCCAATCAAGTAGAAGCGGGGCGGAGCAGAGCACGGACAGCACACAGTAAACATTGGCCGGAGGAGGCGGAACGTATGGAGCAGGAGGGGCAGACGTGCGGACATTTGAGGGCAGCAAAGATTGATACAG
>VURO01013896.1:4993-20671 GCA_015108175.1 Pelvicachromis taeniatus | reverse complement strand
AGTAAAATGTGTACCCCCGAGCAAAACATGACTGAAAACCTTGCTGGCAAGCACAGTGGGAAGGCATTTGTTATAGTTGGTCAGCCGGTTTAGTCACATCTCAGGAAGGAATTTGGCCCACTTTACAGAAACTCCGTAAATCCTTTAAGTTCATCGACTGCTACTTGATAGTTCAAAGCTTCAGCTTCCTCCACAGAGTTTTTTTTTAAAGGTCTGAGATCAGGAGACTGGCTCGACCACTCAATGACCTTAATGTACTTTTTCTTCAGCCACTCCTTTGTTCTCATGATGGGATGTTTTGGGTCACTGTCATGCTGGAAGACCTATCCACAACCCATCTTTACTCTTCTGGCTGAGGGAAGGAGGTTCTTGTCCAAGAGTTTATGGTGCATGCTCCTACCCATTGGCCTCCCAATGTGATGAAGTTGTTCTGTACCTTAAAGCACAATGCACCACCCTGCTTGACTGTGAGGGTGCCGTTCTTTGGGTCATACTGAAAACCACCTGCTTTTGTAGCTTTGTGCAGGTCTACAGTCCTGTTCCTGAGAGTTTGGATAGAAGAAACTGAATCTGTGGACAGGTGTGCTTCATACACACAATGGGTCAAGATTAAGAGTCTCTGTGATTGACTGGTTGGTTGATTGATTGATTGATTGATTGATTGATTGGTTGGTTGGTTGGTTGGTTGGTTGGTTGTTGGTTGATTGATTGATTGATTGATTGATTGATTGATTGATTGATTGATTGATTGGTTGGTTGGTTGGTTGTTGGTTGATTGATTGATTGATTGGTTGGTTGGTTGGTTGGTTGGTTGGTTGGTTGGTTGATTGATTGATTGATTGATTGATTGATTGATTGATTGATTGATTGATTGATTGCCTCTACAAGCTCTTGTGTTCTTAGTAAGAGTTCCCAGTCTCCACAGACCACATGTTGTTGGCCTGTTTATGTGTGGCTCGATATTAAAAAAGTTTCATATTCCAACACCTCCTTAGGTTTTGCCACATGGCATACAGTACCAATGCAACACTGGCGTACTTTGAGGTGAAAAACAGTCCATTTGTTTAGTATTAAGGTTTAAAAGATTTTTTAGCTTGGCATTTTGGGGACAATTTAAGGTCATTAAATGGATTCTTGCAGTGCAGAATAATGTTCCTTGAATTCCTGCAGGCAATTTAGGAAATCCCGAGCAGTTTCCAAAAGCTCCTCTGTGGTTTTAAGGGGATATCATGCAAGGCAGACGAGGGTTTAGGGTTATTTAGATGCCTTTGCAGGATTGTTCAGCTATCTGCAAATCCTCATGTGAGAGGTTGCAGGAGTCCAGAATAGAAAAAAACAAAAACAAATCAAAAACATGTTGTTACATAAAAGATTTTTTTATGTTGTTTGTGCAGCTGCTTAGTACAGCCCCTGGTTAGATAAAATGTCAAGTGCCCACTAGCAATCAAAGAACTTATGAGTGGTATTAAAGGGGGGGTCTGATGATGTTGCTTTACAGCTTTAAACTCGTCACAGGGAGGAGGCCAGGGTGAATGGATGGGTCACGACAACACAGGACGTTAAGATGGGAAACTGCTTTTCTGCCTAAATCTAACCAGTGTTTCACCCGAGCATCGTCACAACATCATCCAGAAGTGGAAGTAGAAGCCATAAAAACACAGTTTTTACCACGTGAACATGTTTGTTGGCAGTTTTGAGTACTTGATGTGGTGTGTCTGGATTCCTGCAGACAGATTTCTTCAACACATTGGCACTGCAACAGTGCAACACACAGTTACGCAATATATTAACGGTATGTAGCCAAGATCAAAATGCAGGCAAAGCTCACAGATGGGTGTGGTGAGACAACTTGTTGGTATAGCGGCTGGTGTGATCCCGGATAAGATCGTCTCTGGTTTCAATCGGTTTATGTCCTATAAACTTTTTTTTTTTTCCCTATCAACATGCTGATGCTTCAACCCATCAGTTCCAGCTCACGTCACCTCACACGTCAGGTGTGTATTTTGCTCTCAAAGACACACCTGTAAAATTCAGTGAGTGTATCTTGTGCAGATGTAATGCTATCATGTTGAGAACCGACTGACAGACATATAAACACCTGCCACAGTACTCACAGCTGCCTCTGCACGACCACGACAGACCGACTGAAGTCCTGCTCTGGCCTGCTGCAGAGGTCAGAGACCACACCTCCGCCACAAAAGGGTTAGTCACAGTTTCTGTTTATTAGTACAAAATGATAATAATACGTTTTATTTGAGGGCGCATTTCTAAAACCCAAAGAGAACCTTACACAGAGAAAAGGATACCAATAAAACAGTTTAAACAAGGAGGTTTTGAGCTGAGACTTAAAGAAAAAAAAGATAAAGTATCCATTAGCATGTATCCTGGGTCCTTTGTGTTATTGGAGACGTCCACACAGTATCATCTCGCACCCTCCGATTCACATCCACAGCTGCTAAAATAACTGTTTTCTCATTATTTCAAGTTTATCCTGATTACGTCAAAATTTCAAGATAAATTATTTCAACTCATTTTGAAAAGTCAAATTATTAGTCTAAAATTTGAGATGCTTTCAAGTATGAATGTAGCAAAAAAAAAAGAAAGAAAAGAATGAAATTTACTTTGAATTTAGATTTAAAATAACAAAATGCTGACTGTAGAATATAAAAATATATATTTGTTTTTCTTGGTCATGACTTTAAAGGGTCTTAAAGCTTTGGGATGTTGGCTCTGAGTCTGCTCTGTAGTTAGACGCTGTTAGTTAGCTGTAGTTCTGCGTCACTCAGTCAGTTGAAACCAGGATCACTTACGTTTTCTTCATCGTAAACCATTTTTGTAACACAGAAGAACACACAGTACGGCTGCAACACTTCATCCAAACACCAAACAACGAGGCCCAGGAAGGAGCGGGCGTGAGGAGGAGACGCACGAAGCATTTTTCTCCCATCCATGAGAGGGAGTGGTGCACCGCTGCTGTCTACAGGCAGAAACTCATCTGTCATCTTCTGACTGCGCGCGGGTGTATGTGTGTGCGCATGCTAGCTGCCCAAACGCACGCACCTCCCTACTTCTTCTCCTCCTCCCGTATTTCCGTAATCTGTCGGAGTTGCGCGTGTGGAGAGTAGGAGACACGGAGGATTATTTCCACAGAGGAAAGAGCGCGTGGCACAGAGCGGATCCCACTGGTCGACAGAGGAGAGGAGGTCAGCAAGTGTCCCGGGCTGCAGGTGCTTCGTGCCAAACGCGTCCAGAGTCTGTCCGAGGCTCAAGAGTTCTTCTTTTCGGTCCGCAGAGCAGAGGAATGACCCCGTCCAGCTGTCTGCCAGCTGCTGCTGCTGCTGCTGCTGCTGTGGGGAGGGCCAGATGAGGATGAGGAGGAAGGGGCTCCCTCAGCTCCACGCTCTCCGTTAAAGTTCAGCGCTTTTCTAAGATGCCACCGGCCTCCGGAGCTCGGCACGCGGTTCGGCTCGAAACTAACCCGGGATAATAAAACACGCACAAAGAGACAAGAAAACACACCAGAAAGCAAAAGTTTAGTAATTCTCCGGCGGGAGGAGCCCGGGATCAGAGAGCGGTGCGCCGGGCAGCAGAGGCGCACCGAGGCGCTCCAAGAGCCGCGCAGGGAGGAGAGGTGAGCGCAAGTGTGCGAGCGGAGGGAGCAGCGTGGAGGAGTGTGTTCGCACAGAAAACTTCTCCTAGGCGTGAAATGTGAGCTGTTCAACAGTTTTCTGTGATAACTGCAGGATGTGACGCCTCGTTTCTTCTTTTACGCTTAAATAGACGGCAGGATGTATTTTAGTTTTTAGATTAATGTGATTTATATCCGGTAAGTTTGGCTTTGTTAAAATAGAAAATGTTTCATTAGAAGTTCATTTTTAATCACATGATCTTTATTTCTCACTAGAAGAGTTTCACTCACAGTCTCTCTTATGACCTTAAAAACTGTTAAATCCACAGTTGGGTCCACGAGAGTCCTGATGGAGATCATGTGATCCTGTCAGAAGATCCAGCACGCGGGAGGAAACGGGTTTGGCTCCTTGGAGGAACATTAATTATTGGGAGAAAGCTGAACTTTGCTCATCTGCACCTTCAGGTCCGTGGTGATGCTGCTCGCGCGGCTCACGCTCCTGTCCGCCCTCCTCCTCCTCCTCCTCCTGCTGCTCACCGAGGCGGCCCTTCGCCGAGGCTCCGGCACGCAGACGGACAGCCGCAGTATGGTGGAGCTGATCGGCCGGTACCCGAGGACGAGGACGGAGACGCCCGGGGGAGCTCAGCATGGGTCGCAGCACGGACTGGGTCAGTACAGATGGCGCAAACAGTGAGATAACGTCGTAATCTCTGCGCGGTCTGCGGTTTCTCTTTGAACTTTGGAAGTCATTCATCCATTCAGAGTCACAAAATATGAATGAGTGCAGACGCAAAGGGCTGCAGGGCGTCACGTCCTGTTGGGCTCCTGCTGCTGTAATTTCATTAAAAGCCTTTTGGTTTAGAGGAGCTGCAGGGTGTTTGATACTCCATGAACCGGTTGTGCCCCCAAGAGACCCTCTCGGGGTCTAGAGGGCGCTTTTTTTCTTTTTAGCACAGAAAGGCTGATTCTAAACTCCTGACGTGGTTTCATTCATATTCCAGTGAATGAAAATGTGC
Organism: Pelvicachromis taeniatus; assembly: GCA_015108175.1. Lineage (NCBI taxonomy): Eukaryota > Metazoa > Chordata > Actinopteri > Cichliformes > Cichlidae > Pelvicachromis > Pelvicachromis taeniatus. Next base: position 16,027 of record VURO01013896.1, on the reverse strand, counting down.
GTCAAAGGATGGTTCGTCCTCCATTCGTAAACCATGATGCTTTTCGGGCCCCTCACATTTATCTCATGACCCTTTTTGGGGACCTACCCCCTAAACCTGACGCCTACTTTCAGAGTTACACTCACCTCTACACGGAGTGCTCATAACTGTCAAAATTGCCCTTCTGCACATCCTGAGACTCAACATTGGAACTGAACTCTGAGACCAATCCACATGCAGCACAGTGTAACGCCAAAGTTAATAAAGGACCTCAAGGCTTTCAAGTTTAGCCTACAATAATCTGCTAGTTCAGATTCATCACTAAGATCCATCCAGCAATTTTCTGCCGCTGATCCAGGTTCGAGTCACGGGCGTTTGAGCAGAGAAGTTCTAACATACTACTGTAATCGGAGACATGCACGACTAAACATTTAAATGGCGCTGTCCCTGCAGAAATGCAATCAATAAAATAATCATGTCCAAACCAAAAAGACGAGTTTAGTTCTTCGTTCAGTCCTCCAGCCTCCTTTCTGTTTGTAATATTGACTTTGTTAATAAACCTGCAGACCTCGTGTGTCTGGGTCCGTCCCTTCACTACAGCACGAACCATTTTCCTTCCATTTACTCAACTCTTAAAATAACTATGATGCCTATTATCTTATCAGATTATACATTTCTCCATCATTGAAGTGCAGGTTAGCTTGCTGGGTTAGAGCCAGTCCAAAGCCAGATTAAGCCCAAAGTAAGGCAGGGAACCTTTTATTAAAGTACAAGTACTTTTGATTTATTTCAACTGAAGTTAATGTGAGGAAATATTTGGTGCATAACGCAAGAATTGGATTTTTTCAGTAGTCTGGTTATTATTCGTGAAAGAAATGTTGAGTTTGGTATGTGATTTAATTTCAATCTATTATTTATGAATTCTTTCTTGAGTTGGGGCTTTGAGTGCCACCAAGTCAGTGCCACATAATAACATTATTTTCAGGAAAAGACAGACATCTCAACAGTGGATATCTCCAAAACGAAGCAACTGATGCTAAAACAATGTAGATGGATAAATAGCACTACGGGTTTGAGGAAAAATGTGTAAATTTGCCACGTTAACAACGTCTTTGCATGCTGGACTTTTTTTATTTTTAATGGACTCTTTGAGACTCGTCAGTTTTGTAAGACTTCTCAAGCTAAACGGATTCAGTTTATGTGAATGAAAGAAAAAGTCAAACTTCACTGTAGACTGAAACAACAGCCAATCCAAATATTTCTGTTTGCCTGAACAAACCAAAAGCAATGTCACAGGGACATCTGAGTGAGCTCCATTCATGTCCAGCTGGTGCCGAAAAGGCAGAAATGCCTCAAAAGTGACGGCGCAATCAGTCAGACTTGATCTTTTTGTTGTTTGGATCAAGACGAAACCCTCTTAAATCATCAGAGCATTTACAGCTGGCTCCATTAGAGCTGCGAGCTGAGGCCAGACCCTCAGAGGAACTTCACGGGTCTCTCTTAAAGGATCATTGCACGTTTTAACGTCATTTTCAGCCAATATTTCTTCACTGCAAAACAATTTCAGAAAGGACTGCATCGTGTGAACAATAGATTGGGATTTAGAAGTGTTTAAAAACAGCAGAAAGTAATTTAACCTCACAACAGGAACAGTTTAAGGCTTTAGTGATGGTCCAAAGTAGTTAAAGTGTCCACCTTTTACTTTCAGATGATGTCAGAGTCATAAATGTGAATTATTTAGGCTTAAAGTATCTACATTACCCTGTCAGCAGACTTCCCAACATGCTTTGTTAGTGTGAAAAAACATTTAAAAAAAAAATCAACATGGTGAAACAACATTGCGTGCACAGATCAAACACCGCAAAAACTGCCTGGAACAACTCAAGAAACGTGACAACATAAAAAACTGCCCACATTCATTCGATCACCTGCGGGTTGCACTAAAGCGAGCCTGACCCAACACTACCAGCACCCCTATGCCAGACTGGCAGTTTAGGGGGGGGGCATGTTGTGGCTGACCCATCCGATGACTGATCCTTTTCCACAGTGAAATGTAACTCAGCTTTTGAGAGTTTACGTTGAAAATGATTGATTGTCCAGAGCTGAAAACAACATAAAAAGTTAAACTCTCTGTAAAGCAGGCAAACGGGTCCAGCAGTAAAACAGCGCAGCGTCATAAGAAGAGCTTCTTGTCTGAATGAGCCTCAGCGCCCCGTTCACATTTAACGTTTCGCCTCTGGGATTTTATTCTCCAGCAGACATTTGGACTGTTGTTGACTCTATTCAATCCTTTTCTCCCCGTGTCGGCCGAGCACTGGGCTTTCTGTTGTATCTGAATGTGACCCACTCCCATTCATGTTGAAAGTGTGACAACACAGGACTTTTACTTTTTTTAGCTATGACGTTGTTACTTTTTCTTAAACTCGTAATCCTTTCCACCCTGTGAGACTGTGAACAAGCTGGATTAGATGTAGTTCCTTTAATAAAGACTCAGCGTCACTGATTTATTGTTATTGCGCTGTTATCCAGTCTGATCTTGTGATAGAAGCAAAGAGATTAACTCGTACTAATAAATCTAATGAGTGTTGACCAAGATTGTTCAACTTCTAGTTCCAGCTTGTCAATTTGGGATTTTCTTTCTAACATAAATTCCTCAAACTCACTTAAGGCTTTAAAGGTTTAATTAGCAGACCCACGAGGTTTTAATGGCCGTCTGTATAACAGTGAACAGGTGCTGCTGCAGCTGATTTCAGGACTCCATGCTATCTTATAGCTTTCTGTAAAATATTTTGTATAAAAGGGTTAGAAATAAGTCCTTTAATGTCTACGATTGAGTCCTGACATCAATATCATCTAAATTTCTAATAACGATAAATATGTTCACTCCTCTTTTTTCTTATTTAAATCCCAGAGCGTTTAACTTCATAAATTGCCAAAGAACAGAAATATGACAGAATAAATGACTTCAGGTCTGACACGTTTGACCTTTTCAGTGTCTGCTGAGAAATGAGGGACTCTGCAGCTGAACTTGTACGTTCCTTGTATTTAAAACAACAGTCTTGCTGGTGTATCAGCAAGGCAATGTCACAAGTTTGGCCTTCAGGAGTTTTTACATCTGTTTCATATTTCTGTGATTTTTTTTTATGCTTCAGTCAGATGAGAATGTGAAGCCTCCCAGTTTCTTCCACTGTGTTTTGAACAAAAGTGGCCTGCAGGCTCCAGGATCCAACGTTTAGCAATGAGAAGTCTACGGGAGAAAGGATAGTGAATTTTAAAATAAACAATAAATAATAAAATGAAATTGAACTGAATTAAATTAAATTGAAACAATTAAACAAACAGAAACAAACAATTAAAAAAAGAAAATGAGAAGAAACACCAAACACTTCAGCATGAGGTCTCTGGTGTCCCCTAACCATAAAATGTAAAACCATATAAATGCCCATTTTTAATGGAAATTTCTATCTAACGCTCTCTTTGTAACTCACTCAAAGGGATGGAAATCTTATTGATAATGTTCCATATGTTGACAAAGACCTTTCCTAATCGTACCTCCCCATTCATCCAGGCTTAGGCTAAAGCCTGGATGAATGGGCTACTTGGATTGGGGTACTTGGTGGAGTTTGCATGTTCTCCCTGTGTTTCCATGGGTTCTCTCTGGATACTCCAGCTTCCTCCCACAGTCCAAAGACATGCAGTTAGTGGGGTTAGGCTAATTGGTGATTTTAATTTGCCCATAGGTGTGAATGTGAGTGTGAATTTATGAACTGAAGCAATTTCATTTCATGTAATCACTCACCATTACACACTGTCATAAAAATTAGTCTATATGCCGATGACATTTTGGTATATGCAACCAATCGTCCTTCCATCTCCCCTCAGACAGGTCACAGTCTGATTTACAACACTGGCAATGCTTCGGGATATCCCAATACCAAATTCTTTCTCTAAAGTCGTTGGATTGGGATACTCGACCCATTAATACATCGGAATCCAGGATTAGACAAAGTCCAATGAAACTGAATCTTTAAACTCTATTTGCGTGACTCTTCTTAATCCATCACTGGGTTGCTTCTTGTCCTTCAGTTGAAAATTCAATATATTTTTGACAATACAGAGTCAAAAGGCCCTCAGTTAAAATAACTATAGTCCAAAAGCCCAAACAAACAATATATAAAAATGTTCCTACTACTTCGGTGTCCAGGAGGCTCGGTGTATTCAACACCAGACAAACAGCTCCCCTTCTGTCTGGCTTGATATTGAACAGATCATCTGTAAAGGTGTCGAGATAACTGTGCTCACACCCACGGCTGCTTCAGATTTAACATCATGAATACCACTGTCACTGCCTGGTGGAGTCTCCCTCTACTTCCACTCCTCTCTGACATTAGTAATACATCAACTTCCCTGCATGGTCAGAGAGAGAAGTAACCAGCGTGAGGCTTTCTCGTGACCTATGTGTTCATGGCGTTTATGAGACCGACTGTTCTTACGTTCTCATTTTTTCAAATGATACAAGTTACTGAATCTGATAAACAAAAATAGACTGAGAAGTATAGTCAAAATTTGTGCAGCAAAATTTGTGCAGCCATGGAGACAGGTTGGCAACCTTGCAACCACAGGTCTGTGTAGTCCCCCTGTTGGTTGGAGAGTGGTTGCTGAAAATTGTTGGCTGTCTACAGGTGAAACTGAAGAGAACTTTTAAAGTCTCAGTTTCTATCTTTTGTCATTTTCACAACTTCAGGACCTCTCCAGCACAAGTAGTTAGCAAGTCTTTGCAGACAAGTCTTAGTCTTTGATGCAAACTGGGAGCAACACCAGTAACCTGCCAGTGATCAAAGCAGTTGCAAGAAGTTTACTGTGCAATACCGTAAACGTCTTTGTAACCAATTTCACCAAGTGGCTGCCCAGCAACCACTCGACAGCCGGTTAGATAAAAGTTTTTTTTCCCCAAAAAGTGATGGTTCCTAGGGGACCTGGCTGATCTCTAGGCCTGTGGGTATTTACACCATTTCCTTCATAGTTGTCTGATTTCTGTACAATCAAGTGCCCCTAGAGGATAAACAAGGTATTCTTGACCCTTATACACCCTTTTAATATATACAGCACTGTAAACATTTAGGCCCATCTCTACTTGGTCTAATGATGGGTTAGACCAAGTAGTGATGGGTTTAAATACAAGGAACGTACAAGTTCAGCAGCAGATGTGTTAAAAAACATATTAAATGAAATCGAGGCATAAACAGACTCCAGTATTTGTCTACACTATTATCTACTGCTGCTATTATAGAGACTGCAGTGTTGTTCTGTCATCATAGATTTTTGTTTGTTTTTCAGAGGCTCATCCCAAAGATCCACACAGCAAGCAAAATTTCATCATTCACCTGACAGGTATGAAAACCATAAGACCACAGGTGTTTGGAGAGTTATACAGTGTCATTTGGCCTCGTCTTGATGAATGAAGTGAGGCCTTCCCTGGAAAAGACACTATGTGGAGCAGGTTTAGACGCATCATCATCGCTCCTAAACCTGCTTATATCGCTTAGCATTAATGATCCCTTCACAGTGACTCCAGTCATTTGCATGACTTACGCTTAAAATACATAATGTTTGTTTTTAGTTCAGTGCTGACATTCAGCCTCTCACTCGGCTGCTGTAGGATTACATTTTTATATCCAGTAATGCTACAAATAACCTTCTTAGTTAGGCATTAAAGCACTTTGTTCACACTTTTGTTATTGCTCGTCTTCTAACTCTTTTAAAAATGATGCTGCATTAAAATGACCAGATATTTAAAAAATAAATGTTTTTGTGTTTTTGTATAATATTTCTAATTTAAATATAGGCTTTCACTGATGTGCATATCATTGTATTTGTTTTTGAAACAGTATTGAACAAAGAAGTGTTTGTGTTAGTAGTTTATCGCATCCAAATTTTAGTAGCTCTAAACTTATTGGACGCGTGGCTGCTAAATCTAGTTGTGGTTACAAGACCACCAACGCTGCCTTCTTAAAGGACCCATAGCTCTTTCTACAAACAAAGCTCATCATTGTGTTGACTTTTCATGCATGACTTACCACTTTTCTTTCTGTCCACAGGTCCTCTATACTTCAGCCCAAAGTGCCGAAGACAGTTCCACCGACTGTACCACAAAACCAGGGACTGCACAGAACCAGCCTGTGAGTCCTGTAATTGTCATTTAATAATACTTGCCTTCTGGAAATTAGTTTCCATATGGCAAAATGGTTGAAACATAGTGACCAACAGTGAAAAAATATACAACCAAAGCTGAAATAGTGAAATTACTTGCACTAGCTTCTTAAAAGTTAATATTTCTATGTATTTTGACAAGAATTAACCAATTATAACAATTATAATAGAGAATATTTGTTCATTTCACCTGCAAAATTTTACAATAAGAAAAAAAAAAAACAGGTTTCAGAAGCAGACTGGGGAGTGTACGAGGGTCCAGCGTTGAATATTTGGGATAAAGGAAAATATGTCAAATATGTAAATAAATTCAAGAAATATCTTGGAGGTTGTGTCTGGATCCTGTCATATTTTGCTTCAAAGCATATTTCCTGTTGCAGAAAAGTAGGATTGTAGTGAAAGGTCAACGTCCTTTTTCCCCACGTTAAAGGAAAATCATCCAATACCAAAATAAAACAGATTTTTCCTCGGATCATACTTTGATTCTCTGCCAAGTCTCTTGAAATTTAGCGCCTGTTTTTAACACACACACACACAAATGTTGGTTTTTCCTCCTTATGAGGACTCGTGCTTTTATGAGACATTCTCGGCGCAGTCTGAACCCTCTAAAAGACCTGTAGAGTAGTGATGTAGGCACAAACTACGATGACTTGAGAGTCATACTATGATTGCTGGTTAGATTCCTTCCTGTTAGTGTGTGTGTCACAGTGATGTGTTGCTGCAGGAGTTTGTTGAGATTGAAAAAACAGGATAAGACGTGTTTTAACACACAACCACACTGTGTTACACTGTTATCAGTGTAATCATGTCAGAACAGCATCAGCTCTTATAATATTAAATCATGCATGTAGCTTTTTGTTTATCTTGGAGAGACTGAGTGTATGTGTGGACAGAAATGTGTGTGCCCAAGCAAGTATGTGTACATGTGCCTTTGTGAGGACCACTGTGAGATTTAAGGCTTGCGATTGAGCCTGATTTATTAATTGTGAGGACAATTAGATGTGTGGCGTACATCCATAATAACTCTCATTTAATACCCATATTGATTAGAATATTCTCTTTTTCTTATTACCCTGAACCATTAGATTTATCATTAGTCATGCACTTTATTTGCACAGGTGCACTTTTCCCACTTTCATTTGATGCCTCCAAATGTGAATGTGTGTGTATGCATTTGTGTGGAGGCAGTGGCAGGCATGTTAAAGGTGAAAGCTACAGGAGCTGTGGAGGTTCAAACTTGTTCAGAGGCTGTTTACACAGTAAATCCGTTGGTTTATTGGCTGGATGTTCGTCAGACGACGGAGAAGAAAAAATGTTTATCTAAGTTCAAGTTTTTTTTTTATCTTGTTCTCATCTGAAGTTGATGTCATTGTGAATTCATGGTGGTGACTTTGAAATTAGCTTTATTGCAGCATCTACACAAACAGTGCAACCAAGACGGTGCCCATACTTTAGTTATGGGCACCGTCTTGGTTACAGAGGTTACCGGAGAATTCCTCGTGTTCCCTCAAATATTCCGTTGTTAACATTTGACCTGGTTTGTTCAAAAGGGAGCGTTTATCTCATTGCACACACTCAAGGTTAACGATACGTCACTAGAACAATCAAGAGATGTATGGGGAGAGTTTTGTACTAAAAAAGAAATTACAATAAATACATCACAGAGGTTACACCTTGATAGTTTTACATTTATGTATAATAATATATAATATAGTAGACTGCTTTCAAGACAGTAGTTTATTTAATACCCAAACTTTGTGTGTCAGTGGTTTGTAATTATGTCTATAAATAAAATGTTTAAATAAGTAAATACAAACTGACATTTAAGTTAAATCAATGAGGGAATTAGTCATGTGTGGAGAAAAACTATTCATTTTTAAAAGGTCAGTATTCTTGCAGAATATTAAAACACTTTTGTTCGCGACAAGTGTAAGTAAAAAAATTTCACCTTATTAATAGTTACATTTTGGTGATGTATGACCAATTACTGTTATCCCCAGCATTAGTCAAATCGGATGGTTTGTCTTCTAGCTAACAGGTCCCCTTGTTACCCGTCTTCACGCTCAGCTAGGCTAAACATCTTGTGACACTGCAGCTGCAGGTCGTGTTTGGTTTTGAAAAATTAGTAAATGGATTTATTTTAAGCAGTAGTTAAACACAGTGTGTTGTTTTGCTTTTCTGCAGACTATAAAAGATGTGCTCGTCTCCTGATTCAACTGGCCAAGAGCCCTCGCTGTTCAGAAAGATGAACCGAGAAATGGTAAGACTGACACTTACATAGATTTTTGAACTTTTATGAACTTACATACTACACCAAAGCAATTAACAGAAAAACAGCTTCTGTTTCTTTACTATTAGACTGCATTTTTTAAAGGACATTTTCTGTGAATTAATGAGAACTTTATATTGTATAATTACAGAACAGTCTGTGTAATGGACTACCAGAACTTTTTCTGTAACTTTACACATTTATCATATAGTTTCACTGGTCTGCCACACTTAAACATCAAACTGGGCCCCATATGCGGTCCGCGGTGTAAAATGAGTTTGACATCGCTAAATTTAAGGCATCCTGGCCCTGAGGCAGCAAAAGCACTTCCACCATGCTTGGTGGAGGGGGGTGGGTGCGTCGTCAGCGGTGTCCTTGATGCAATTCTTATTCAGTGATTTTCTTTTACTGGAAACTTGAACATATATTTGTTACTTGTGAGTTTTTCTTTACCTCTGTCAAGATTGTTCTCATGATGTGATCTCTGTAGGATGTCCTTTTCTAGAAAGAGTTAACAACAGTCCTGAATTTCCTCCATTCACAGACTGCTTATCTTGTTGTCTTGCCTTTTTTCTCCTTCATTCATCTGTATTAAGTTTTTATGATCCAGGGTTAACTTTAGTTATGGTAGAGTGGCAGCCTTCCACTTCTAATCTAATTTCCCTCACTTGAACACCTGCCTTGAAGGTATATACGCCTAAGTTTCTAATTAAAAGGGCTTTACTTTCTTTTTGCATGCTGGACTATTGTCATTAATGATGTTTGGCTCTATAGTTGACTTAGATGAAGGTCAGATCACATTTGGTCAGGAAATAAGGGGTTCATAAACCTTTTTTTCTCTTGCAGCTATCCTTCATGATAAATGTTTAAATGATCAATACTCCCTTTCTTACATTTCGATCTGAACCCCAGAGGTAAGAAATAGCAGAATAGCAGAAACTTTGACCTCTAATATATAGAGGTCAAAGTTTAAAGCAGGTGGAAGCAGTAATGAATAGATGTTGTTGATGAACCGTTAGGTTTTAAAGTCTGATGACGGAAACCCACCAAGGAAGCTGATCATTCCCAAGGCTAAAGAAAGAGAAAATGTTTGTTGTTTCTCGATGCACTCAAGAAGACCAACTAACACGCAGTATTTACAGCATTATCTGAAATCACTAAGGGCCCAAAGCACAAGGCAAGCTTCCAGTGAGCAGCCATTTCAGTGCAGACCACAAGACCACAGAAGAAGAACATAAACAGCCCCAACACAATGGGACCATTGTTAGGCTTAAATCTAGCACCCAAATAACTACAGAAAGAAGTTCAGACAGAGTTTAAGACAAAATGACCCTGAGAATAGCAGAAGTCTGTAGAATATGAAGAATCAAGAGAACCTAAAAAATCATTATTAAGCCTTAAAAAAAGAAAACTTCAGTCAGAGGGTAATTTGTCAGAGCCCCAAGAGCTGTAGAATGGCAAATATGGATTAGAGAAAACATAAAATGATAAAAACAGATACAATCAAGAAAAAACATGTAACAAAAATTGGTTTTAAAAAAGATTTCAATTAAACAACTAAGTGTTAATAGCATTGTGACTACAAGTTGGAAGCCATTACTGTATAGACAGCAGAACTTACAGCACAGACCTGCATACTGACAAAACCTCTGCTTTTATAGAGGTGGTCACACTTGCTGACGATCAGTTGGTGAAGTTCATTTGACTAGAAGCACTTGGTTACTATGTTCTCCTAATTGCCATGGATGCAGTGTTGGTATACTTGATTTTTTTCTTAGTCAAACAAATGATGGCACCATGTAATATGTCATGGGTTGTATATACCTCTTGGGCTCTATTTAGCTAATTTAATGACCTAGCAAGGACTAGATTTTTTATTACGTCCTTTTAGTAAAATCTTAGAACCTTAGAACTTATGGAGGTCGTGATACTATGATACAATTATAGACAAAAAGGATAATAAAGGTTTAAGCTAGTCCTTTGAAACCATCATCTATGTTTACCATGTGAGTAGTCAGGCATGAAGACTTTACGAAGTCATATGAGCAAGAATTTAGAGATCGGCATTGAGATCCAGTGTATCTTTGTATAGATCGTAGAACATTAAAGTAAGACAAATATCATTGCAAGGCTTTTTGGTGAAGGGACCAAATGGAAACCATTTGTCTACCATGCTGATACTTAAGATAAATGAACAGGTGGTCAATTAGCACCTTTCTACTCTACCTGAGCAATCAAATTAGCTATTCAGTCAAAAAAATCATACTTAATATCACACTATTCAAATATTTCATTAAGCCCATTCATTGTGGCTCTCTCCTTTCAATGGCAGCAATGCCTTAGGCAGTGAGACTGAGCATCAGCCAATGCCAAACAGCTCGTGGAGATCTGTTAACACGCCAACAGTGTTGGTTCAAGCCGCTGGTAGTCTTGATTAATTTACAGAATCATATATATATATATATATATATATATATATATATATATATATATATATATATATATATATATATATATATTAACTTAACAAAAAAAAATAAATAAAAAAATTACAAAAAAAAATAAAAACAAATACA
>VURO01013890.1:0-12648 GCA_015108175.1 Pelvicachromis taeniatus | reverse complement strand
GCAAGGTCTCCATTGTGTGTCTATGGAGAGTTTTCAGACTTTGTGTTGCTCTGAGGCGATTTGCCAAATATCTGTAACTCCCACAACAATGATAGTGACATTTTCTGAAAGCTAGCAATAATACCTACATTATGATGTATGATGAATTTGTGGGGGTTGAGTGACAATTGAGCAAGTAGCAACAAGTTGTTTGGACATGAAGAAAAGATTGACTAAGCTAGAGTGTGCCACTCTAAGCTCACTTCAAAGGAACGAAGGTTCCATGTTCGGAACTTTGACGAACGGCCATTGATTTCAATACAAAAAATAAGTGCATAAAAATGTTATTATCTCAAAAAGTATAACAGTAATAGCTACCAAGAGATATAGCGCCCATCAGCAGACATAGCAGAATATATTACAAGTTGAATGGTGAAAATCGGACAAAAACTCTGGGAGAATAGAGCGTCCAAAAAATTGGCAACTAAGATAATAATAACCTTTTTTTTTGTGTGGATCACTAATGTGTGAATGCTTCTTGTAAGCATTCACACAACAATTAAACACAATCAGGATAAGTAGCATTGGAACTTAAGAAAATACTCTGTCTCAGTTTCCAAACTTTTAGTGGCCAGTGCACATCAGAGGGCAAGACAGAATGCACACCTCTATTCACACTGTCACTAAATAACATCCGATTGTCAGGGTTATTGTGAGTTCTTCTGAATGTGCTGCAATAGGAATATGTGATTAAGAGCCATGGACCTAGCATAAGAACTGCAATTTTTCTTATGTATTTATTGAATTTCAACAAATGGTCTTGCTCATCTTGGCTTAGATGTAGTGGTCTTCTACAGCGGGTTTGAGTGTCTCTCAAAAATGTTTTGTTTCCAGGTGGCTTTTTAGCTTGCTTTGCACAATGTTAGCATTAGCCAATCACTCCTGACAGACTCAGGCGGACTTACAGCTCCAGTAAACTGCAACTGAGTCTTAATGAGCTCTTTGTTGTCAATTAGGGCTTCGATATAGCTCAATATCACAATCCCCACCATCCATCAACTGTAAAAACAGAGTGAGATCACATATTTGCCCGATAATAATGTGAGATTCTTATAAAATCTCATCCACACCTGCTCATTCACCTTTATGGAAACTTTTTTTTTTTTTTAAATCAGATAAGTGGTGGGTTTGGCATAAATTCTCACCTGTGGACTGGGCTCTGTAGATGGCTGTAGCACAGCCGGAGATGTGGAGGCGGAACTGGTGTGAACTGCTAGTTCATCCTAAAAAACAACAATAAGCAAACAAAAGATTCAAATGCAACCAGTAAAAGAGCAGGAAGAACAGGAAAACCAAAAAGATAAAGAAAGGCTAAGAAGATAAAGGGAATGGCGACATAAGTAGGCAAAGAAGACCAAAAAAAGGAAGATGAAACAATGAGGATATGTGCAGATAAGACACCAACAAAATGAGTAGTAAAAGTAGCTTCCAGATGTCTTACATTGGGTTGAGCAGAGAAAGGGTTATACTGGTCAACTGGTTCGATGTTGGACTTTGTCACCTGAGTGACAGAGGGATCCTGGAAAAACAATAAAAGAACAATAAAAACATGTTCCTCATCTTTATCAACTTTTCTCCATGCAGCAAATAATCGTGGGTCACCTGAAAATCTACAAATAAGTTTTGATCCAATTTCTGTCTCTGATGACAGCTTGGAAGTATTTCTTATCTTTTAGCCAGAAGCTGCAGAAATAAGTGTAGGTGCTATTCAGTAATGAAAAAGAGACCTCTTGTACCGGGTTTGGTAAGCTACTATGAGAGGTAAGTGCAATTACATGGCTTAACTGAACCGTCTAGCAAGAATATCAAGTTTATTTAAATATGCTTGACTTAAAATCTACAAAGAAGAAATACATTTAGTGCTGTTCATTTTCTCTCCAGAAGAACTCTTTGTTATAAGCTTTACCATTTCCTGAAACACTGAAAGCAACCCTCAACAAAGAAAAAAAGGAAGCCGAGATTATGAAATCTGGTATCATGCTTTGCCAAAGTCATAAAGTACTGTACAATAACATCCAACTGTGTTGCAATAACCTCTGAGGTTCCTGGTGATATTACCCCTGGAGAAGCACTGGTAATCATTAAATGACTCTAGTAGTCTTACCATTGATTTAACCGCTCTCTACAATATGAGAGGGCACTGCTTATTTTGACACGTCTGAGAAAAGCAAGTCAAGACTTTGGTCCTGATAAATTCCGTCAAAGCTCAATACATTTTGAATGTAATAGATGAGATTCTCTGATCCAGCACTTGAAGTTTTTGGACACACCTCTACACTCAGCAGTTCGCTTAGAATGAAAATTCATATTCAGCTCAGCTACAGATATCAGTTTGTGGATCTATCAAAAAAATCCAGGCCTTAAAAATGGGACACAGCTCAAGATGTGTCGGGGGTGGGGCCCATAGGCTTAGTCTGGAAAACTTGGCCTAGTTGTTCAGCAGCAATAGTCTCAGTCTGAATTGGGAGTTTTTTTTTCAGTAACTGCAAAAAGTTCTAAAAACTGCAGTTCCTCTAATGGCCACTTGAGGTTGATTCAAAATGTGAGTTTCAATGGAAGGATATGTATAATTGATTTGGCACAGATTTTTACATATTGTGTTTGCAGCCCTTCTAGTGGCTTTTGTCTACTCCAGGTCTCGATTTCAACAAAATACCAACATGGCAGCAGCCACAATGTCAACATTTAAAATTCAGAAAGCAGAGTGTTATGTGACAGTAGCTATAACCACTGTCATGTACAAATATGAAATACACAATTTACTGATGGTGTGTGGTGGTCTACTATGTCGTAAAATGCAACTTGCATATATGTAGACTCATACCCTGTACTCATTAAAACATTCCTTATAAAAAGGTTTGAATGTAACTCAACAGCCTGTGATGTTCTGGAAGAACCTGAAACTGTGCTGTAAATTTCTCTGACAAGGTCTCAGAGATAATGCCAGACTGGCACATAAAACGAAACATTTAAACACACACACACACACACACAAATATTTGATAGTTACACTAGAACATATTGTAACAACTAAGCTTTAATTTAGTAATGCTGGTGTACAATGCAGTCCTGAGAAATGCTGCATCTGCAAGTTTTTGTGAACTCACTGGGTGATCAAAGACAAAACAAACTAAGCAGTAAGCTTAGTGTGCTCTGACACAGTAACACGTTCCAGAATCACTTCAATAATCTGGGACAAATCAGTCCTTCCTTTGAAAGGTAGACAGAACGAGTACTTCACATGACTACGTGACACGTCACTCACCAACAGTGTGATAAGAGCTCGCTTGCTCGTTAATATGTGCTCGTGACACACCTGTAAACATTCCCAGACGGCAACAGAGGGACGTCTGAGTGAGATGATCAACGACTAGCAATATAAGGGGAAAAGGGTGAACAGGATTAACCTCTAAACCCAACTTAAATGACCCGTGATACATTTTACAAAACAACTTCCTGCTGCCTGCAAATATATTCAAAGGCTCTCATGCAAAACATGTTTACCTCGTGCACAGGTCAAAAAACATATGCTTAGTAAACAGCAAGTAGTGGCTTATTATACCTGCTTTAAAGACACAAATAGACAGCATTGAATAAAGTAACTGATGACAGCAAATTTTTATTTTAAATTTTAAATGGTCTCTGAAATGAAAACTGGGCTGGGACCAAACAAAATGACAGCATCTTCAAAACAATAGACAGACATACAAAGATGCAGTTTTCTATATATGTCGATATATGGAAAACTGCATAGTGTATATAGATGACAGGTAAACATGGCATATTTTAATACAAAAATAATACAGTGACTTTAACGTCTCTGTACAAGTAAACCGGACATGCTCTCATAACTGCTGATTGCCTAGGTGGGGCCGTTTCAAAACAGCAGCTGGATACTACTACTAAGTGTGTTGTTTTTTTACATTAGATACCACAGTCATGGGGCGCCGGTTTAGCTCACTGGGTGAGCGGGTGACCATATGCATATGCTGTATGGCCGGGGAGCAGCTGGCCTCCAACCCGCGGCTCTTTGCTGCATGACTTCCCCGCTCTCTACCCACTTTTTTGTCCATCTTCACTGCATCTGTCCGCTAAAGGCCAAAAAGATACCACGGCCACACAGTGCAACAAATTATAGGAGTACATGCTCAAAAAAGGCCTAAAGGTAAAAAAAAAAGTGCAATCCACAAACATGCACATTTTTATTATTTTTAATATCCTTTTAAACTTTCAAAGGTTGGTAACATGTTAAATATTTAATGTGACCACAGACTGTGAGCTTTTATGAATACAACTGCTTTTCAGAGTACACATTATACTCCAGCTGCTACAAGGGTATTTATCCAGTCACTTCTCCACCCACCAAACAAACAGAAGTCTCCACTGACGTCACACCTATTGAAAACTTGAGATTAAAAAAAAAGTTCCTTTCTGCAATACTGCAAAAGCATAATGTCACTTAAATCCTACACAGAATAGTACCTGCAGTGTAATTGGAGTGTGATAAGAGCAATTCACTCTAAAATATGTCACACTGTATGTGAGGCCTGGCTGAACCTTGAACTCTAAATGCTCCTGTAAACTGTTGCCCTCTCTGCATTCGGTAGAATTGGAAAAACCCTAACAACAGCACGTGTCTGCTAACAGATGCAAATACCTACTTATCTATGCAGATAGTAAAATCTCTTTCTAACTTATGAACTTCACTATGCATAATAGGGAAGGAAAGATGGAAAACATAAACAGATTCATTACGACTGCAGAAACTAGGCTAATATGTCTCGAGAAAAAAAAGAAAAAGAAAACTTATGGAGTGTGAGATCATTCCTGACAGACTTCAAAGGTTTACGTGAAAGAGAAAGAGAAAACTTGATATAAAAAGGACTGTTTCCTTGCATGTACATACACGTGTACAATAAATCACATGCAAATGTATAATAAATAACAAGCAAAAGATGATGGTTAACATATTTAAATTGGTGTTCTTACATTGTTGGGGTTTGAAACTGCTGTGTTAAAAACTGTTAAAGGATTATGAGACACAGCAGCGTAGGAAAAACAAGGTTTTTGAAGTTTAACTTACATTAGGGATTAATCAGTTCAGAGTGTCCCTAACATCTGCTGATCGTCTGTAAGCCATTAATTTCATTGTCATCCTTTTTCTTGCCTGGCATAATATTAAGTCGTAGCCTGGTGCATGTAAAGAGGTTTTCTACCCTTACTGAGCACTTAAAAACTAAAAGCAACATCTTCCTTTTCAAACAGTGCTTTATTCTACTTCTCTTTTTCTATGACTTCTGTGACTTTCTATTAATTCATTTTCAATTTAAGGCAAGGACTATGAATTAATTTGTTTTTGTTTGTCCTTTGCCCAAGAAGTCTTTGCCATGCAGACTGAAGCAGCCAGGGGTCAAACCACTTCCTTTATGATTGGCAACTAATTCTACCTCCTTGGTGTACTACAAAGCACAATTAATGGGTTAGTGAGCTATGTCAAACTTAACATGACAGTTTCTTCTGTCTCAAAAGTCATTCTCTTCATAACTGGCCAAATCACCTTGGTAACTTAGACTGAACACATAACCTGTTCCGGACAAGGTTATGTGTTCAGTTTTGGTTTATAATCCACTGGAAGAATCTGCTGCCCTGCTGTAAAGCTATAGCAGTACAGATTGCACACTACATTGTCACTGGATTGTGCATATATTCAGTTGGCAAAGCAGAAATTTATACAAGTTTTTATACTTGGTTCTTTGCTGCCAAGTCTATTTTATAGTGCTGTAATCACAGATACTGGAACACAGAATAAAGACCAAAAAAATACATGTTAAATCAATTAAATCGTTACACTTTCAACAAACTAAAAGTGATTTCCACATGTCCTTGATTAGGAACAGTAACGTTTAAAGCTTAAATGTATCCAGGATAAGTTTCAGAGCTGAATGTGCAGCTGTCATGTTAGAAATAAAAAGTCGCACCAAGAGTGCACTCAAGTTAAAAATGTTTACTTTTCCGTTCTCTAACAGTTTTCTGCAGCATGTTATTTAACCTGTTATTTGCAACACTGCTGGATTTTACTGTCATATCTTTTGCATTCTTTATAGATTCTGATAATCAGTTTACCATCTTCATCAGATAATGTCTCTAAAGTAGGGGGCAGTCATAGGGTTCATTTTGTGCATATGGAGGTGTGAAAAGTCCTGAAAAGTTAAAGTTTGAAGTAGAAAACCCATCTTAACAGAGAACACTAGTAACCTATTACTTCAGACTAGGGTTTTAAGTTTTGTCAAACCAGCTAACATTAAGAAAGCCTGGTTGTGTTTCACTTCTTTCGCAGTATTTATTTATTCAGGGGAAAATGTATGGGAACATGAGGATAAGAACATTTCCAGTAGGGTTTCATACTATAAATCTGTTCATATGACTATATATTGTTTTAGTGCATATAAAGAAAGACCTTAGTTAGTCGTTCACCCATTTTAATATTTTAAAGTGAAGGAAAGACTTTCCTATTTTCCACAAACAACTGGCCTATTACCAGACATCCTGTGTGCTAGAAGCTCTTTGTAGAGAGAAAACCCGCAGTTTCGATAAACGTCACAATACAAGCCACCAGAACTATCAAGTCTAAGACATTAGAAATACATACAGTAATGTACATTATCTTCCGAAGGAAGCAGAAACGCGGTATTGTGGCTTTAAACAATTATCTCACACACATTTTTAGATGGTTACAGATTAACTTCCTGCAACTAAATTCACAGGATATCAAGCAGTTTTACAAAAAAAAGAAAAACCACGTGATTGGTTAAAAACCTGTCAGTCACACTTTCTGCCAAATGGTTGCCATCCTCAAAGAAGTAGGTCCCGCCCCGACATCCACCCAACAAGTTTCCTGGCGTGCTGGCTACCTTTTAACTGCTGCCGTTTGATATGTCACCGACTGCGCCTTAAAATCTCAGTCCACGTACTTACATTGAAAGGGTTTTCGCTGGTAGTATCTGCGAACGGGTTGTTATCAAATCCCGACATTTTGAAAATGCTGCGAGGTGTTCTTTTTGCCTTATTTTAAGGTGGAGTTAACAACAAACTCTTCCCTATCGCTTCTGGTGTCTGTCCTACCACTTCCTCGAATTATGTTTAAAGCGCATGTGCAATGAGCCAGCTGGACGATGACGTGTGCGTCAAATGACGCGCAGGTAGTCAAAGCGCGCCACATGCAACTCCTCTCGGTAACGTTTGAGATTAAAAACAAATTCCTGTTGTTATTTCTTATCATTTTTTTTATTATTATGATTTCTTTACTTACATGTTAACCTTGTTCCTATCTTACTTCACTAAATTGTGCAGTTGTTAATGATGTTGTATGAGTCCCTGGCCTATGTTGTAAATGTTAGATTTTTGTTATTAAAAGCCCCCACAATCGTATTTACTCAACAAACGGATTACTAAGTGAATAATAATAATAATAATGTATTAATTAGCTATTTGTGATGTGCTGATCAGTGTATATTATCACGGAAACCACCGATTTAATATGTTCTGTAGAAGTAGGTTAACATTTCCATAAACTTCTTCTTCTTTCAGCTGTTCTCTTTAGGGGGTCATCACAGCAGATCGTCTGCTTCCATCTCACCCTATTACACCAAGTCTCTGCATTTCTTCCTTTGCTACATCCAAGAATCTTCTCTGAGGTCTTCCTCTTTTTCTCCTCTATATTCATCATCCCTTGTCAGATCACTATCCCTGATGTCCACCTGCTATGTCCGATCTCCACTCTTTTTCACCTCTTTTGTGCACTGTCTGTTGTGCGTGAACAGTGCACAGATATTCCTCTTCTCTCCAGTGCAAACCCCTGACCACTGTGTCGCCGTCCTCATGTCCTGCACCACCCTCAGATACTCCTGTACCTTTAATGACTTCCTCATGCAGTTCCAGAGTTCCTCTCTTGGGACCTTATCATCTGCTTTCTCTAGATGCAAAAAAGACACAGTGCAGCTCCTTCTGAACTTATCTATACTTCTCTATCAACACTCTTAAAGCAAGTCTTTGGTGCTTTTTCTCAGCATATTGCTGCACGCTGATTGTCACCTCCCCTCTTAGCATACCTTCTACAAATTCGTCCCATAACTTCATATATCGAATTTATCCCTCTGTAGTTACAGTTTGCACATCACCCTTGTTCTTGAAAATCCATATCAGTGCACTTCATCTCTTTTCTTCAGGCATTCTCTCATTCTCCAAGGTTGTGTTAACCAATCGGATCACTAAGTCAACATCTCCATATCATAGCTGATTCATTACATTTTCTGAAACACGTGTAATGTATTTGTAGAAAAATATATATAACATAATATCTTTGTAAAAATGTAATATGTATGAAAAGTTTTAATCCATAAAAAAACTCCACACTCCTTTAGTTTAGCTTTAATTTACTTGTTATAAAAAGAACATACATACATTTACATGTATAGATTTTGTTGTTTCATTTTCTTTCCATTTGTATTGGTCTTAATGGTCCGTTGTCCTCGTATGACAGTCCTCCAGTTGATGAATAATTTAAAAAAAACACACACACATTCTGTAGCGCTTAGTTTTTATTTTTTGCTTTATTATTTTCCAGGCAATTATCTCTGTGGGTAAAAAAGCAGAAATAATTCAGTTAAATTATTCGTCTAAAAGAAACAATAAAACAACTGCCACGTTCGTCGTGACGTCACAAGCAGCCGTCAGTCGACGTCGCAGTCATGGAGGAAGTGAGAGGTGAGAGATTTTCTCCTTTTAAGCTGCTTGAAATGATCTCTTTCACAGATACATACTCAGCTAGCTAACGGCGCAGCTGTTTGCTTACGCTGCGTGGTGTCCGGTGCTGCTCGGTAATGTGACGGGAGGCTCGGCGTTATCCGAAAAACCACCTCATTGTTTCAGCCGGCGTTTTGACTGTTTTACGTGTGGCTCACTGACCTTTTCACTGCGCTGTTAGCACCTCAGCCACAAAGATGGAGTTTGGTATTTTTTCCCCCACCGCATATAAAACCTCTACCTTCAGCTACAATTGACTGAAACCGGTGTTGGCAAACAGAGCCTGCCAAACGTAAAGCTGCTTACTGTGTGTTTCTGTCCAGTGAAGGCTGCGCCGTCAGCTGCCTGGTGTGTTCTGATTAAAAATGTACCCCCAGTGATCCGTTCCGCTCGTCTTACTGGTTTAGTTATTAGAAATCCAGTGACACTTGTTTGTTATAGCGCAAACTGTCATAAGACAAAAAGAGCTTAATGAGGTAAATATATGTTTTTTTAAGTTTTAAATCATTCAATAACTCAATAAAAAGTGTTATTAAATAAATATAACATATATCATGCAAAAAGCTGAATATCACACAATAAGGAGCCTAATAAGTAAAACTATGAGGTGTAAGGTAGAGACGATTTTCCTGTACCTACATAAATCTAATGCTTTTTAAATATTTTTTTTAAATATTTTTATAGATGACTCTAATTCACGTTTGTTCTGATGATTGGTATTGTATTATAAAGGATTATTGGATTATGGGCACAAAAACAATGATTACCATGAGCTACTGATCATATTTCCAGATGGCTTGTTATTGAATCATCTTACAGCAGTACAACTGTCACCATTAAAAGCTCGACATGTGTCTCATTGTGTGTGAAGTTGGAAACCTGATGTGTTATTGTCTCAGTTCTGCTGCTGATAAACTGTGTGCAAACACACCTGTCAGTAGAAAGTTATAGAGGCTCATACTGGAGTTTTGCAACTCACTGTATGTTTTCATTAAATGTTTCCTCCTCAGTGTTTCCCCTGACCTGTGCTGTGCAAAATTATGCATGGGGCAAGGTTGGACTGGACAGCGAGGTGGCCAAGCTGGTGATTGGTGGAGACGCACTCGCTGTCGTAGAGGCTGATAAACCTTATGCAGAGGTAAGGCCCAGACATGTTTGGGGTATTTGTTGGAGGGGAGGGTGGTGAACATTTAACACTCAGTATTGAAAATGTGCAAGCATGCATGTGATTCATTCTTAAAAGTTAAGGAAACTTAATGTTTTCAGGCTTTCTGAAAACTTGAGACCACTATGCTGGAACAGAGCTGGAATCTTGGTTTTCACTCCAGTTTTTTGGAATAAATTTGAGTAAAATAGCAGGACTACCATTTCTTGAGATAGCTACGCTTGAGTCGTTTGAGCGTGTTTACACTTACTGTCAGCACTGAGGGATCTTTAACATTTGAGCTCTGTAGTCTTACGTTACCGTTAATGATACACAACTCGTCAGCTAAGCAAAAATAAGGTAATCATTTGGTTTTAAATGCAGTCATGTCCTAGGCTGTCTTGGCATAGGCTCAGCGCTGTGCATGTATTTAATAAGTCTGTCTTTATTTAGCTGCAACAGCTTTGCAGTGTTTGTCATAAAGGTCATTAGGCTACGGTAGTGCTGATGTTTTACGTACTGCAGACAACATCCCTTGGTTGTTCACATTTTCAGAAGGATAGCATTGATCAACACATTAGGTGAGATGTTGTGTAAATCTTCTTTTTGTTTAACTCACTTTTAGTGTTTTCTTTTGTTTTGTTGTTGTTGTTGTTTTTTTTTTTCATTTTAAGTGACTTGTCCAAGTCTGTCACCATATTGAACTCCTCCCACAGCTGGGGATTTTCTTTCCCACCAACTTCTTTTTATAGTCACAGTCACCGCCCCCTGGTGGCTTGTTAAAAGAATGCAGATTTAAGACACTCATAGTTCTCATTGAGAGCATATACAATATACTATATAAGTGTGCAAGATTGCAAGATATAGAAAGTATAGAAAGATGTAGAAAGTTTTTAATCTGGTTATTTAGCAGTAAAAATAAACATTTTAATTCCAGGTATTTACACATTAGACTCCATTTAAACTTTAAAGCTACTGTCCCACAGCTTGATAAACACGATGTGGAAATCACTTCAGTTAGTCACAGATCAACGTGAAATAAATAGTGCTGATTGAACAGGTATTCTCGGTGTGTTCTGTATTCTAGAGGCGGTGTAAAAAAAATTAGCATCAAATTAGAATCAAATACAACTATATTTGATTTTCTAAATCTCTGAATCATTGCAAGCACATTCCTGTGCTTCATTCAGTGGTTTTAGGCACGGCTTCACAAGAAATAGAAAACATATTCCCCCAGCAGACAATCTTTATATACTGTATTTTGTTACCTTGTGTTCATACATGTGTAATGACAATAAAGTTTAATCCTAATCCTAATAAAACAACCATGCGGTGAATAAAAGACTCCATGAAAACGAGGCGCTTCCAGCTGATTTCAAATGGAAACTCTGTCAGTAGCCTGATTAATTATAAAAACAGAATTCAAGCTTAGTGTGCAGTCAAATTTGGTATGAAGTCAGCAAGTACAGTGTAGGAGTCCAGTTTTAGGATCATTTGTTTGCTCACTGACACGTGACTTTGATAGAGCTTCTCCTGTATTTACAAGAAACTGGAAGAGCGCTCTGATCCCGCAGATTACACTCTCATAGTTTAGATTCCTTTCTTTTCACTGACTATAAATGACAATGTATAATCGCAGGCTTGTCTCTCAGTCAGCGTGACATATGAGGCCTCTCATAGGAGTTTTATAAAGTTTCAAGGCAGATTAAAAGAAAATAATGCGAGCTACAAAACAGTGGTTTGTATCATTTATTCAGTTATATTTACTTAAGATTTAGTGCTTTTACTTGGCAAATGTATATTTTGCCCACTTTTGGAACCTCTTGCTGCAACACCAACTGGAATATTTCTGAATAAAATAAATAAAGTTTGAGCTGTTATTCAGCTGAAAGCTGTGCTGTTTTCTCCAGCTGTGGATGGGCGCTCACCCAAAAGGTGATGCCCAGATTAAGGACAACAGGATCGCACAGACCACCCTGGGCCAGTGGATCGCCCACTTCCCTGCCTGCCTGGGCTCAAAGGTGAAAGACACCTTCCAGGGTCAACTGCCTTTCCTCTTCAAAGTTCTCTCTGTCAACACGGCTTTGTCAATACAGGCTCACCCCAACAAGGTGAGTGCACAGACTCACACACCTACACAGAGTTCAAGTTCTGTAGAAGCTGGCTCATCATTGTAAACTGTTTATGGGTGGAGGCAAATGTCTGCTGTTTTATCAAATCATTTATCAGGAGAAGGCGTTACTCCAATTTGAAGTTTTTTTTAGGATCAAGGACATACTCGTTTCCTTTGTATGTGTTTGAAATAGGGCTGGGCAAAACGATTATTTTCCGAATCGATGAATCTAGTGATTAATTTTTCGATGCATCGATTAACCTAATGATATATGTTACTGCTAAGCAGCTTAAATTAGTTTTGCATTTACGGAGGTTGGGTGTTTATCTCGGCTTGTGGGTCTACGTGGGGGGTGTCTGGATGAATTAAAGGGTAAAAACCAGCGTTAGTAAAAAAGTTGAAAACTTACGGTGGTTTTATGATCGGCCATTTCATCCTTAAAAAGCCGGCAAAGAGTGAATCACTTCCTTTTCGGTTAAAATATCCCCATACTGTAGAACTGCGTGTTCGGGGGGCGTGGTTTAAGTCAACATGTTATCGCTACTAGCTG
>VURO01013884.1:2500-20628 GCA_015108175.1 Pelvicachromis taeniatus | reverse complement strand
CTCAGCCGTCTGCTCCTTGCTATCTAAAATATAACAGGACACCGGAGTATATTTTTGACCATCTCACACTTCTGATAATCAGTTGTCTGCTTGATGTTTATTCAGCTGTGTGAAAACTATAACTTTAATCTCAGCCAAACCGATTTACTCAGGAACAAATAAAATACTAAAAAAAGCCAAACAATAACATTTTTAATTTATCTAAGTGACTTATATATCATGTTTAACCTGAGTAGCGAAAGACGGCGGTGGGTTTGAAAACGTTTTGCTGGGAGTCCAGTTTTCTCACCGGCTATACTGAGCCTTGAACCCCGGCTAGCTATTGAGTTGGTGGGTAACAAACGTCTCCGAAAACGAGGGAGCACTTTTGAAAATATGTGGGGTCTTGATAAACTGATCAGATATTTGAGGTTTACACAGCTACATTCTCGCCTGAAAATATGTTAAACGTTTATTTTGTGACCCAGAAAGAATAATAAGAGTAATATTAAAACTAACTAGCCACAGCCATTGCTGAAAACTGAGCAGGACCGCGCTATGAATTCTGGGACACAGCTTCTTCTTCGGGGTTTAGCGGCAGCTGGCATCCTTGTAAATGCAGTGCTGCCATCTTCTGTTTCAGTCTGTTATTACACTCTTAAATCCTACTACTTTTCCTGCGTCTTTTGGGATCTTACAAAGCTTCAAACAATGCGTCGCCGATTAAATTAGTCGTCGACGATTTTGATAGTCGACGTAATCGTGACAGCCCTATAAGGTAGGTAGTGCATATGTGTGTAACATGAAATGGATCATCTACAAGGACATGAACAACATGTGACTGTTCCTGTGAGATCAGCTCTGAATGTAATTGTTCTTTCAGTCTAGACAGGTGCACAGTGATATATTTTCTGAAATTAGATACACCACATAGTCCTATTCTAGGACTAAGACACGAAATGGATGCAGAGGTGGCAAAGCCAGCAGATATTAAAGGGAGACCATCATGTTTTATTAAGACCCTTTTTCCAGCCAGAGACATGAGTCAGCGTGCTGTAGTCAAGGCTGTAATAAGTCAAGGGGCTTCCACTTAACTTGATCCACAGCCCAGTAAGACTTTCTGCACCCACTCCTTCAGCCAAAAGCTTTCAATTATAATAACTCTGTGTTGATATCTTAATTTGACAGTAGGCTTCTGAATTATGAATTTTGGTTTGCATATTTTTTTTTTTAATTGAGTAGGAATAAAAAAGACTTAAAAGAACTTTTTGTCAAGTATAGAGACTTAAGAGATAACTCAAGCAAAACAGTCTGTAATCCCACTCAAGTTCTTCTTAATCTCAGTAAACAGGAGAGAGAAAACTGTAGCAGCAGTAGGTGCCAGAACATGGCCCAGTCTGTTGGTGACAATTCCTGTGTGACTACTGCTTTTCCCTGCCAGCTATGTGCACATGTGCTACACTCCTCTCATGTACCAGCGGAAAGAGCATTTGTCCTCCTTGGCAGTCCGAGGGAACAGACAGAACACGAGGAAGCAGCCAGTCTGCGTCTCTTTGTTGATTGTGTTGCAGTTGCAGGCCCTGGAAAATTTCCAGGTATTATGAATATTTTCCCATCATTCAGAGGACTGTCTCTTTACTTACAGCGGATCGTGTCGCTACGTCTCTTATTTGGGGACAGCTGAATGTTGTCTCAGCTCTTTTGTGAGATTACGGTTTATTCTTCACTGACCAGAGCCTTTAGTGAGTGAGAATTAGATTCACTGATCAGATCGACTTAGCAAAAGACGGAACAAAAGTGCAATGAGTCAAGTAACAAGAAGTCTTCGAAATAAGAGAAATAGATGTTCATTACCTATTCCTTTGTATTTTTTCAATTTCACTTCTCATTTTACCAGTGAAAAACACACAGAGTGCTCTTTTTCTCTAGATACCAATTTCCATGCCACTTGAAATGATCTTTTCTCCACAATACTATTTGCATGTATAATTTCTATCATGGACAATCCGTTGCAGTTTAGAATATAAGAGCTGAGTACATGCTGCATGTTGGAGGTGTGCTGTGTTATATATTGGAAATTAAAGTTTGCTTCACTCACAGAGGAAATTTGGCTATTTTTCCCTGGAAAAGGCCAAAATCACCTGTCAAAACAGTCTGTCTGTCTGTCTGTCTGTCTGTCTGTCTGTCTGTCATTAGTAACATTTCTTTGTTGAACTTCAGGAAGAAGTTTTCAGTAAATTGTGGACATGACATTTCAAATATGTTCATGTTTATAACATGACACACCATTCTAATCTGATATTCCATTCTGTACTCAGCTGACCTGTCAAATGTACAAATATAAATGATTGTGGCATTTGTAGAACTTAATTGTGATGAATTTTTATTTTGCTGAAACTTGAACAAATAAGCAAATGTTCTGTGTAGGTAAAAATGACAAGTTAAATAAAAATGATATTTAGAATAGACCTGTTCAAAATCCCAGATATCCATTAGATGAAAAGCTCTCTTTTCCAAATACTTTCTAGAATTGTACCAAATAGACGTTACGCGTTGGTTGTTAATTAACCAAATATGTATATACCTGGATTAATTTATAGCGTTAGTAAATTTTTTATTCCACAGATCATGAAAACCGATTAAACTGATCAAACATGTCAAATTGAATCCAATTGAAAGGTGTCAGAATGTATTTGAATATAATGTTTCTTGTTTTATATCCATGTGGGTATCGTTTTGATGGGTTGAACTTTTTTATGGGCGCAAAAAACGTGCGTGATGTTCACATAAAAGACCACCTCGTGAAGTGCTTCCAGCGGAAATGATGACAAAGTTGGTGCTCCTTGTTATGTGAAAAATTAGACAAACACAGTGAAAATCTTCTGAACTCGCAGTGTTGCATCCATCGACACAGGATGTGTTTGAGTATTATTGTTCACACTAAATTTGACCCATATTGATTTATCATGAGCCAAAGAAAATGTTAGTTTTGGAGAATTTTGAAATTATGAAACTGACAATTATGAAACTTGTTTGTTTATGTTTTCTTTTGCATACTATGTCAAGCTTTTCTGTATATAGTCATGTCGTAGTTTTGGGGGGAAAACAAGAAATTGATTCAAATGTTCATATATTCATATTTACACAAGCTGTGTGTGTACGTGCGCGCGCGCATGATTGTGCCTGTGTGAAATGAGCACCTGGTATTTCAAAGAATCAGCCAGAGGCAGCTCAAATAAATAGCATCCGTCAAACAAGTGGGAAAGGATTTCAGAGACATATAAGCTGAGGAACATCAAACAGCAGGGGAGAGCCTTCTTGTCCTGGAGTTGATGCTCTTAAATTGATTCTGACATCTTGAGGCCATACGGGGTGTGCCAGTGTCATCAGCTGCATTAGGAAAACTCAACCATTTTGCCTTTGGAACAACTTGGAGAGCGTTATACGGTGAAGGGTTCTGTGTATTTGGGCAATTTGGCGCAAATGGCAGTGTGAGGGGAAGATTAAAAATTTGTTTTGTGGCAGACGTGAATGGCTACAGGGTTGTATCTCCATATGACAGATGTTAGAAGTAGACACTGCTCTCCAGGTTTTCTTAGAGATGTGATTCCCAAAAGCTGACAGAGAATATGGGTAAAGTCAGGACCTTAAGAAAATTGAGTGCTTCATACACACAAGCATGTACTTTCTGTTCTCTGTCAGTATGCCTCTGTCTTGACTCTTTGCGCGCACACACACACACAGATCCATTCAGCCAAAACACCCATGGGGCAGAACGTCTGGTTGCTGGAAATGTCAAACTGCTTTGTCACGTCCAATCTCAGTCAGGGAGCTTAAGCACTGTGTGTCTAGAGTGGGCATGTGTAAGTCCGACACAAAAACACCCATCCCCAAGGCTATGAGCTCTGTTAGCCTAGCCAGTAAGTTGAGTTTTAAAAATTAGGAAGAATTCAATCTTACAACAAACATGAAGTGAAAAAAGGAAAGATTTGTAAACAATTTTGCTTACTAATACTGGCAATGTCATAGCTCTGTATATCACTGGGTCTTATGCAAATGACATTATCGTATAGAGCACCTTAACACCAGCTCAACATCTTGTTTAGACCGGCTTTTGTGAGTAGTGTGCGTTACAGGTGGGTGGTGTTGCCAGTAAAGCACATTTTTGATCACATCCAACCCAGTGCCTACATGATAAGGGAATATCACACTAGAAAAGTTCAACCAGAGAGGGTAGCCAAACACTCCTTTGTTAGCCTGGATTTAAAGCCCAAGTATATTTCAAGCCATCAGAAACTTTACTAACCTGTATCTAAGTATTTGAGACTCTGAAAGCCTGCTGCTTTTTAGTTTGCTTTATTAGGAAGCTAAAGGTATTTGGTTGAGGTTAGAGAAACCAACATAGACGTATAGAATACTGGCAATGATCAAGACATGCTGCCAGTGCCATTGCTCCTGACAGAAGTCTGTTTTTGTACTGTAAGAGATTTTTGTCAGGTAAACATAAGTGCAGTAAAACAGTCAGCAATACATCATGTAATATACCTGTCATTCTGTAGCTTGGTTGTGTAAGTTTATCTAATAATGCCTCATCACTTCACTTGTTTTCAGAGCAAACTGACTGCAGATCTGGATTTCTAGACTTTTAAGTTTGTACTGTAAGTGTCCTTGTGTGTAGGAGGGTGAATGGCAGGGGGCCCGTTTTCCTGGGGCGAATTTGATCTTTCCAGCAATGTTGCAAACGATCTTCATCTGTCTTAAAGTCTCCCTCTCCCTCTCACTTTTCACTTTTTCAGTCCTTCCTATTGCTAATCTCACATGCAAGTCTTTTTTTAGGGTGAGTCGTTCTACCCACTCACATGCTGTTCATCCTGCCATATACAATATGTGCAGTTTAGGGCTGTGATCACATCTGTCGCATTGTTACCAAAAGAATGCGTCATTACCGCATTTTTCTGAAAGAGCAGTCTGTATTTCAGATCACTGTGGGTCAGTGTCTTCACATTCTCGATTTCCGTGATTATTTTCATCATGTGATGTTGTCGGAGGCGTTCAAAGCCTCTGCTTTTTTCCGGGTAAACAGCATACACGTATTGCTCCCTTTTCCTTGTTTTTGCCTGTTTGAATGCACACTGATTCTGATGTCTGGAATAATGTTTCTCATTCCCCTTGATTGCTTTTAAATTTCGCGTAGGACTTTTTTGCTTTTCTGTACTGTAAATATGTACAAGCACATACCCAATACAAATAACTAAATTGCCATTGTCTTGTTCCAGATTTAAATACCTGATGTCCATCATACAGGGCGTCAAAAAAGTATTTGCAAATTTCTTACTTTTTGCACATTTGTCACACTTAAATTACCGTATATCTGCTGGTAGTGGCCTGTCTCTTATTGACGCCCATTTCTAATAAACGCCGGGTTTGAGAACATGTGATGACAAATAGACGCCGGTCTCCAATAGTAGCCGGTCTCCTTTAAGCGCCGGTAATTTCGTTAAATCCTGAAATATTCATCCGCTGTTGTTGCCTACATTTTGTGGCCGTAAAAACGGTACCATACCATCTTTTACTGCCAAATGAACTCTGTTTACCCATCACTATTCGGTCTGAGAAGGGAATAAGAGCCGGTCTCCAACAACCACTGGTCTTTTTTAATCGCTGGGCCGTCTGACTAATTTTTTGAATAAACACCGGGGCTACCATTGGAAGATATATGGTAGATGATTTATTAAGAGGGAAAAAAGCTCTCCAACCCTACCTGGCCCTATGTAAAAACGTAACTGCTAACTAAATCATGAATTAACCGTGATTAGCAACATATCTGGAAAGCTAAGTTCAATTTCACTGGCCACACCCAGGTCTGATTACCGCCGGACCCGTTGAATCAAGAAATCACTTAAATAGAACCTGTCTGACAAAATGAAGCCGGCTAAAAGATCTCGCATAGCACCTAGTCAAAGTGTAGACTCAAATCAGGTTTTTCTCCATGAGAAATAAAAACATTACTTCAAAACTTTTGTGTTTATGCTGGTTATCTTTGTGTAATAATACATTTTGTTTGATGATCAGAAACATTTAAGTGTGACAAATTTGCAAAAAAAACCCCCAAACAATTCAGGAAGGGGGCAACACTTTTCACAGCGCTATATCTCCTTCAGTGTGTTCTTTCAAACCCTATTTTTTTGC
This sequence comes from Pelvicachromis taeniatus, assembly GCA_015108175.1. NCBI lineage: Eukaryota > Metazoa > Chordata > Actinopteri > Cichliformes > Cichlidae > Pelvicachromis > Pelvicachromis taeniatus. The sequence continues at coordinate 14,460 of VURO01013884.1, read as the reverse complement.
TGTAATTGGAACGGTATCCAGCTGTTTAAATTGGAAGTATATTTTTGTGTTATCTTTTGTCTGTGTTAGTTCATTAAAATCTCAGATAAACACGAACTCTAGCTGAGCAAGTCACAATTGCAGATCTCTCATCGCACACCGTGAAATAAATTTTTTTGTTTTCTCAGTCATGGCAAGTGGGGTTTTTTTTGTGATGTTTTTGTTTCCACTGACAGAGATTGTCCAAATTATCAATCAGTCTGTCAAAGTCTGAACAGATTGGACTGACACAGTCAACTACTGTCCAACATGCTGAATTGAGGGAAGCGTTCCAGACCAGCTAATGGTCTAAATACTTGAATAAATTGTATCCTGTGTCTATTTGAGTAAAAGAAAACAAAAGCATTCCTGCTATTCTACTTCAATTACCTTTCTGCTTTTCACACAGCAAATGATGCGGTCATCTGTGTTCCACATGTTCATCTTAAGCATGGTTGCTGTGGATGTCATCGTTGCTGCTAGCAACTATTATAAAGGCGAGAATTACCGCAGACACTATGATGAGTTTTACCTGGCAGAGGTGAGATTTACTTATCTATATACATATATATATATGAATGCATATCTGTGACAGCTGGATCAATGTTATGTTATCTTTATTATTTTTTTTTATTAAAAGCAAAGTATTCTGTTTTAAGATCATACGGTCATTCTTGTTGTGTTGTTGTTTTTTTGTTTTAATTTCATTGCTTTAGAATATACGCAAGTGTGATACGATGTGTCATTCAGGTTGGTTTAATGTCATCTGTATGCAGGTGACATCACACCAACAATGATGATAAGGATTGTGCCCACTATCCCAGTCGCTTCACACCTCACTCTCTTATACAGCTGGATGGAGGAGATAAGAAAAGGGAAAACCCACACAAAATATTGCCTTCTGTCTCCCTCCTTTCCTATCATGCAGACACCCATCTGCAGATTTGTTCTAATCTGTGTGAAGGATTTGAAGGGTATATAAGAACAAGGCATTCAGTTTAGAGAAATGAATGTTTTACAGAATATCTCGGATCCTTTGCATAGTAGTCCAGTGTTTTACTATTGCTGTCGGATTGATTGGAAGATACAGATTTAAAATAAAAACGGTACAAATAAAAGAAATAATTTGAGAGTGCATTAGTGCACACAGAATAGTGGATTTGCACATCTGTGTGGTCACTGTGAACAGTATATGGCCATATTTCAGTAAGACAATGCTGATCCATATTCTGCATATGTTAAAGAATCTGCGTACTAAAGTGGCCTGTCTGCGGTCCTGGGCTGTCACCCTCTGAAAGCATGAAGAGAAACACACAATATATTTTTGCTTTAAAAAAAACACAACAATCAGCCTCCTTTAAAAAAAAAAAAACAAGTTTTCAAACAGGTGAAGTACTGATGCAATACAGTGGCAAACATCTCGCTGTGCAAAATATTTTAGAGCTATGTTTCTGTTGGATGTTTTTGATTGGACACATCTTCTCAACTTCTTAGTAACTGGGGGTCATATTATTTTAAGCAATTTAATCATCAGTATGTGCAAAATAATTTTAGTTAGTTTTAGTTTGCCGATTGATTTTATTTATTTTTTAATATATCAACATGCTTTGCAACAGTGCATTGTGTTTTGTAATCATGTTTAATTTCATCAGAATCTTTCAAATTTATATACATGTACTTATTAAATGCAGAAAGAGTTTGAATAAAATGTGAGGACCTGTAATTTGTAGCCATAAATAGAAGGTCATCCACAGAATAGTATAGGCACTCCTGAAAGATGTCAAATCAAAAAGGGATTTTCCTCCTTCTGTCCTAGGTTGCCTTTACTGTGCTGTTTGACCTTGAAGCTCTTCTGAAGATCTGGTGTCTAGGCTTCACTGGCTACATCAGCTCCTCTTTGCACAAGTTTGAATCTCTGCTGGTGGTGGGAACCACACTGCACATCTACCCTGACCTCTACCATTCCCAGTTTACCTACTTTCAGGTATGGATGCACAAATAAATGCTAAACATTTTCATGCATTTTGATGAAAAAAAAAGCATGATTCCATACACATTTATCAGTCTCATGCTGAATGCAAAATTTAATCATCAGCATTGGAAGAACAGATGCTGTCAATAATTTTGTAACTTTCCCGTGATCATGCAAATAAACCACATCACTGGTCTCTGTTCCTCCATATATTCCTCCAGTTATTTGATGTTTTGCTGTGACCATAATGATTCCAAATATATCAGGAGAGTGTCTTTATCAGTTCTGGGATTGGAGGAGCCCTCAAACATTACACATCGGTTTTACTTTGTGAGACATTTCTTGGACTCTACTTTAAAAAAATGTTGTTGGTGTGAAAAATGTTAATAAAATCAGAATGCAGAAAGCTGCAGGAGACTTCAACTCTATATGTAATTGCAAATAGAACAAAGACTATGTTTAAACTGAGAACATGCTTATTTTGAATTGAAGCCAGGAAAATTGTTTTAATAGAAGTGGAGGCAACACAGGAGAAGAAATCTGCACCAAGGGCCAGGGCCGACAGCTAATACCGAATGACCGTCTTGAGGATCTTCGGGCCTTTAAGCTGCATTGCGTTAAAAGCAGACGTGTAATCGCTGCACGGGCTGAGGAAGCATTCTTAATGAATATAGGTTGTTTCTGCACCCACAATATATTAACATTAAAACTCTTCTATGTAAAGAAAAAAATAAAACGTATACAAACAAGATGCAAAAATGGCAAGTCATTGGTTTCCTCAGTACCCTATTGCTTTTGGAGTGCCGCTAAAAGATTTCGTGATGCAACACAGTGGTAAACAGACCCATGTCCCAAGTGTTTTTAGTCAAATAAAAAAGAAATGTCCATTTCATCATCTGATTTGTTGTCATCAAATAAAAATAGGTTTTAAGTGATTTTCAAAGCATTGCCTTTTACTTAACAATAAATGATTTAATCTTAAGACTTAATCCAAAGTCAATTCAAAGTAAGTCTTTAATCAGTCTGAGGATCTTACCTTTGCACTAGTGCACTGACACGGAGAATAGAAGAGAGGGGAACACACGCAAAGACGTAAAATTATCATTACAGTGGTGATCTGACTGGACCCCTGAATCCATGAATCCATCCACACAATCTACAGTTAGATTCGTATATATTTGGACACAAGTTTTATTTTTTACCTGTTTACTGAAACATATTCCAATTATGGTTATATAATAGACATGAACATAATGTGTAGACTCTCAGCTTTCATTTAAGGGTATCACCTTCACATTGGATGAAGGGTTTAGGAGTTTCAGCTCCTTAACATGTGCCACCCTCTTTTTAAAGGGACCAAAAGTAATTGGAGCCTTTGGCTCAAAGGCTATTTCATGGGCAGGTTTGTTATGTCATTATCAATTAAGCACATAAAAGGCCTGGAGTTGATTTGAGGTGTGGTTCTTGCATTTGGAAGATTTTGCTGTGAACAGGCAACATGCAGTCAAAGGAGCTCTCGGTGCAGGTGAAACAAGCCATCCTTAAACTGCGAAAAGACACATCCGAGAACAGTATTAGGAGTGGTACATCCTGATAAAGAAAGAAACTTTGCAACGCAAAAAGACCTGGACGTCCTTGGAAGAAACCTAGGAGTTTATTAAAGCAAAGAAGTGGAATATTCATGAATGGCCAAGTCAGTCACTTGATTTTAATCCAGTTGAGGATTTCACTTGTTGAAGACTAAACTTCGAACAGAAAGGCCGACAAACAAACAGCAACTGAAAAAGCGCTCCAGTAAAGACCTGGCAGAACATTAAAAAGGAAGACACCAAGCATCTGGTGATGTCCATGAGTTCAAGACTTCAGGCTGTCATTGCCAGCAAAGAGTTTTCAACCAGTTATTAGAAATGAACATTTTATTTTCAGTTATTTAATTTGGTCAATTACTTTTGAGCCCTTGAAATGAAGGGATTGTATTACAAAGTGCTTTAGTTTCTCACATTTTTGTTCAATCTTTTTCCACCGACTTAAAGCTGAAGGCCTGTACTTTAACTGCATCTGAGTTGCTTCATTTAAATTTTGTTGTGGTAATGTAAAGAAGCCAAAGCACATACTGTGCATTTTCTCATGACTAAAATTTCTTTACCCCAGAACCTTGTTGGGTTCAAATCCACCACCAAGGCTGGTGCCTTTCTGTGTGGAGTTGGCATGTTCTGTCCGTGTATGTGTGGGTTCTCTCCAGGTACTCCGGTTTCCTCCACAGCCCAAAGATATTCAGTTATAGGATAAGGTTAATTGGTGATTCTAAATTGCCCATAGGTGTAAAATTGAGTATGGATGGTTGGCTGTCTCTCTGTGTTAGCCCTGCAACATACTTGTGACCTGTCCAGGTTGTACCCTGCCTCTTGCCCTAAGGCAGCTGTGATAGGCTCCTGCCTCCCTGCAACCCTGAATTAAATAAGTGGGAGCAGTTTGATGGATCAAATTAGTTTAGTATTAAGTTTTTATGTTCCTTATTTCTCAGTTTTGGGTAGGTATCTGATGTTTTTAGTGATATTTTCAGTTAAAAGTTACATTCTGGTTATTTATTGCTATTTTGTACAGATCAGTTATGTGACTTTTGCATATGAGCCAAACAGCTGGGATGTTAATCTGTTGGTGGAAGCAACAGTGTATTATGCCTTTGGCCTCACTTTTGTAGAGGTGCTAGTTGTAGTTCTCCATGTTTTTTTTGTTTTTTTTCCCTCTACAAATTCTGCGTTGTCCTTGAATGTTTGTGTGGGTGTGATCTGACATCCTCCAAAATTGTTTGCACATTTTTTTTTTCTCTTTTGCATTTCAGTGTTCAGGCCAGAAAAACAAATTGCCCATGAGGGAAGGTGCCTTGTTGCTCTAACAAAGCCTTTAAGTATTATATTCAGACCAAATTTGAACCCATTGACCTTGATCTAGTAAGTATGACAGAGCTGATGTAAAGCTCTGAGGATGATCTAGCAGGAAGAGGCTTCTCGATGGGTTTTTAATGAGCCTTGACCAAACAATCTGCCCGCTGACTCTCTCACAATAGCTGCCATTCCCACATGTGCAAGGCTTCCAATTCAAGACCTGGAAATACAGAGATTAACTGTGGCTGAACAGTTGAAAGTTACAGTTCACTTGATATTTGTTATGACTGTTATGAGTTTTTCCAAAATGAACATTATATTCATTTTCATTCTGTTAAGTGTGATTGAATTTATGTGTGTGGAAAAAAGGCCATCAGTAGTTGTATACAATGATGTCCATTTTTTTCCTAATGCAATTACTTCATCCTTTTAGCTAATAAGTAATTTTTTTTTTTTAGAGAATCTGTAATTTAAGTGCATTACTTCTGCCTCGCTCATTGATCACTCTTACTTTTCATCTTTTTCCAAGCAGGTTGCACTTTAAGAAGATGACATTTTATCATGAGTAATTAATTTAAATTTCTGTGCTCAAATCAGGTTTCTGTCTTGGACAGGAACTAGAAGAAACTAGCCAAAGCAGTTTTTGTATTGTTCCTTTTTTATGCAGTTCTGTCTAACAGGGCATTTAAAAAGCTTCATTCTTTAGGTTCCTGCTTACTATACAACTTTGACACACACACGCACACATGCACACACACACGCACACAGGTGCATTCAGCCAAAACAGCCCATATAAATGGGCCAGAAGAATGGACACTTCCCATCTGTGTGCTTTATCAATTTATTTATTGGGAAAGGCAGGACATGGTATAATTGTTCAGTGTTTCTTGTAAGAGTGCACTGCTCAAATTCCAATCATTGGTATTTTGATAGTGACAGTATGGCACATCACACAGTTCACTTCTGTGTTGAGAATTGCATTGAAGCTGGATTCAGAAGCTCACTCAGCGACCCAGCTGGAAGACGATTCTCTGGGTCTTGTTTATTGTTAATTATCGGTGTCAGATACACTGTATTATTTGTCATACAAGAACAAGGTTTCATTAAGTCATCATCATCTTGTCTTTAAACCAAGCTGCTTTTTTGTTAATGTCAAGTCTGTTTCTAAGGAATAGAGATTAGTTTCCCTCTTTTGAATTGCCATTTAAAAAAAGGGAATCTGGAAATGGTGAAATCCAACCATAGCAAAGATCAGAACTTCAGACACTAGAGCAGGGGTCACCAACATGGTGCCCGCAGGCAACAGGTTGCCCGCAAAGGACCACATGAGTAGCCTGCGGGCCTGTTCAGTAAGCTGCATCTATTTTTATTTTTTGTTGCTATTTTTTTTTTAAATCACAATTGCATTGATGTCAATTTGTTAGAGATAATATATAAAAAAAAATGTTTATTAATAAATATTAGATCAGGGCTAGCTGGTCTCCACGGAAACAGTTGCCATAATCAGTGTCTTTACATAGATGAATATCATTAATTATTAATGATAACATATAATTAAAGTTCAATTGAGAAAATGTGTTATTTCAGAAGTGTGTGTCAAACTGGTAGCCCTTCACATTAATCAGTACCCAAGAAGGAGCTCTCACTTTCAAAAAGGTTGGTGACCCCTGCACTAGAGTAATAGCTAAACCTCAATGTACCTACTATGAATTCTGAGACCAAAAAGAAGACGGCAGCCTAGGACCATGACAGCTTTGTTGTTTGGAGGGGCAGGGGGACTAATTTTGCTGGTAATTGCCCTGTATCCTCTGAGGAATTACCCTTGTTTGCTTTGTCCTTAGCCTCAAATTATTCATATATTTTAAAATAGACAGTTGCTATCATGGTATGTGAAGAGTGAAACATACTTTGTATCACTTCTGCTGTGTAGTATTGTTGCTGTCACTATTTTTATTTAATTAATTTTTTTACTAGAGGCTTCCTTTTAGACCAGTATCCTGTGTTTGTCTTTTTTATTTTGTTGTATATCTAGGATATAGGAGAGCGCCATTTATTTGGCCTAGTATGGGATTCTAAAGAAAAGCCTGTGGTCGAAGCCTTTGCAGAGAGAAGCTGGATCAATAGCTACTCTCCGATCCAAGCCTGACAAAGATGCATTACCTTTTGGGATTGTTGTCACCACAAGCAATTTAGGGACTAATCCCACTGACAGACCACAGTATCACCTCACTGTTACCACTGGATCAAGTTTAATGCTCTCGCTTTTAAAATCAATATGTAATCAATGCGCTGCTATGTTTGCTTTTTATAACAATGATATGTATTTTAAATTCTTCCTAAAGCCTAAATTATAAACTTTATGAAAAGCAACCTGATGATAGTGATTTGTCTTTTTCTTTCCCTCAGGTGCTACGTGTGGTGCGTTTGATTAAGATTTCGCCAGCTCTGGAAGACTTTGTCTATAAGATATTTGGGCCAGGTAAAAAATTAGGCAGCCTGGTGGTGTTCACGGCCAGCCTTCTCATCGTAATGTCTGCTATCAGCTTGCAAATGTTCTGCTTTGTGGAGGAGCTGGACCGTTTCACCACCTTCCCCAGGGTAAGCAACCTTGAAGCTTCTGTATATTTATAGAACCAAGATTGTCTTGTCTGTGGGTTTGTGGTCATTCTTAATCCCTTAGACATCTTCAGTAACCATGATTTATTTGAACAGACCGTTTGGTAGGTCGCCATCACGAGTTAAAATTCAGTTTTTCTTTTGTCGGCTCAGCATGGTGTTCTTAAATTCTTAAGAAATTAAGAAAAAGCAGTGCAGCTTGCATTTCCATTATAGTGCCAGGCAGCCTCTCTATTGTGTGTGCCACACTCGGCAACCTTTTCAAAATTGCCCAAGGTTGTGTTTTAATAACATACATCTTGTACCCAGAAGAGGGGACCTGTGGGGTGGAAAGGAATAATTTCTTCTCAGGCAAACATGCAGTGCAATTTAAATTGAACTATTCGGGTACATGAACTACACCAAATGGAATTTATTTATTTATTTTTTATGAGCAGCTCCAATAAGGAAATCTCATGCATCCAGTGGGGACGCCCTGCAGATGCTGATAATGGGTAGCATGACAGGTCGACAGATGTGGCATCTCCTTTGATTTTTAAGTGCTCACAAGCTTCTCTCTCTCTCTCATTAGCGATGTCTTTCCATCCCCTATTTTTTTCCCTTCTCTCCTTTCCAGCATTTCTCTGATCCTAGGCACAGCGGGATATGAAGGGCTGCTCATAAACAGATGCCACTTGTTTGCTGTGTTTCCCCTTCTCTCTCATACTCTCCCTCTTCTGTTTCACACACTCACATAGATGCACCCAGTCACGTCATACTTAATCATGTTTGGCTGTCTCTTCCCTATGGGCAGACCTGTTGTTGGGTTTTGACTTTATGTGCAGTGACTGGGACATGGTAGCGGTTGGGGTGGGTGGGGGTGTGTGGCCGGCTGGGTGGGTGCTGTCTGAAGGAGAGAGACTAAGAAGAAAGTGCAGGCGTGCCGTTTGACTCCAGGGGCTGTCGTGTCGCAGCTGGCACTTCCCTACACCTTCATCTGACCTCTCTCAAGAACATGAGAGGGCAGGAGAACAGAGGGGAGGGGAAAAAAGGAAAAAGCTTTCTTCTCGCACTTTTTGTCTGCATTGCTTATGTTTAGAAATCTTAGTCACACAGTTGTGAAAGACGGTCAGAAGGGGATATGTGCGTTAGCTGTGAGATTTGCTCTCCAGTGAAAGGGAATCTTTTAAATGTCAAATGTCTCTCGGTTTGATTTCCTTCTTTTTGTCTTTCTTTCCCGCTCTGGGCTGCTTTCACTTTACTTGGCTTCTCTGGCCTTCAGTCTCGCTCACTTGCTTTTGCCCTGTGCTTCCCTCCCTTCAGGCATTCATGTCCATGTTCCAGATTCTAACACAGGAGGGCTGGATAGATGTCATGGACCAGACTCTGGTGGCTGTAGGTCATATGTGGGCTCCAGTAGTAGCCATTTACTTCATCCTCTACCATCTGTTTGCCACCCTGGTGAGGAAGAAATGATGCTGCATGAAATGTAAAGTTAAGTTAAATAAATTGAATTGTGCTTTTTGTACATTGTAAATTTAAAATAATAATCTATACTAAAACTTCGTTTTTTTTTTTGTTTTTTTTTTTGCTTTGTTAAAAACTAGTTAGAAGTTTAAAGTGGAGATTAATTTCTTTATATTTTCAGTTAGTGCCATGCGCCTTCATTGTTCTCTCAGCTGGCACATCTAATCACTGTTAATCAGACTTGCAGGCGTAAGAAGTGCTGACATTTCAGTGTTTGGCCTTCTGATACGGGGAGCCATCAGACAGCACAGACACTCTCTAGATGACTCACAGCTCACTCTAGACAGATAGGATGTCTCCCGTGAGAAAAGCAGCAACAAATACAATTACTGAGCGGACTCCATACTTGAAAACATCGTATTATTACTTTAATGATATTAATAACACACAGACATATTGAAATTTGCTCACACACAGGAAATGTTCAATGGCACTTTGTCTCATCGTTTTTTAGATTCTGCTCAGTCTTTTTGTGGCTGTTATTTTGGACAATCTGGAGTTGGATGAAGACTTGAAGAAGCTCAAACAGGTAAGAAGTTTATATCGGATCAGAAGCTCACCAGTTAACCTTGAGACTCGTAATCATCTTCTGGATATGCAGAGTTTAATGTGTGATTTATTTATTTTTTTTAAATATGGGAAGTACTAGCCAGTCTTCAAATGTTTAGATATTAATGTTTCCTCATTAAGCACACAAGCCTTGCTAGCAACTATTAAAACCTTGGCTATTCAAACTGAAACGAGCTAAACCATCCATGGGCTTTCCAGACTAATGTGAATAAAGCTGGTGCATGACAATGCCTCGCTAAGCTAGTGTGATTTGCCTTGGTGGTCACATGTTTACTATGGCAATGTACTATATTGTATATCAGTGAACCACCAACAGCTTTGTAAGTGGTGTTTTCAGATTATGTGTTGCAGTGTTGTACTGGAGCTCAGGGATGCTGCTTTTATATGGGCGTATTTGCAAAGCTGTCGAGTCATTTATAGTATCTACCTAGTGTTGTACATCTTCTTTCTGCTTATTTATTCTTCTGCTGTTATCGGATCCTTTTACAAAGAAGTACATAATTGTTATACTGATTGGGGCAGTCCCCTGATTCTTTTACCATTTGTTTTTTTCTGCATGTTTAGCACCGCTGCGTAAAAACGCTCTTTTATGCGAGTACATTTTTTAATCACTTTCCTATTTTTCAAAATGAGGTAACACTGCTTCTCTTTTGAGAGCTCTTTTGCTATATTATGGTATCCAATATATAGGGAAACGTGAACAAAACCACTGTGTAACATTGTTCACACGCCACACTTTTAAATCAGAATTATCACATGTGACATTCAGATGAACCCTTTTATAAATGCTCATGCAAATATTTGGTTTTTGAAAGCATTAGTCCATCCCACGCAGTCAAAAAGGGCAGCAACAAAACTGACGAACAGGAAGTGAGGTCACAAATCTGCAATGATCCTCCACAAGAACTCTGTTATATTTAAAGAAAAATAATAACAGTAGTACAAAAAAAGGGGGGGGGAAACAAATGAAACAAAAAACTAAATGTTCCAAATTTGACAAAAAAATGAAATGAATTCTACACATGTACTATAACCACTTAGAACAAAATTGTTGCTTCATTTTCCAGACTTCTTCCACCATGAAAAAAAAGCGAATGGTCTTCTAGTTAAAAACTCGATTAATGACTAACTCGCACCACTCCAGTCCTAGTGTTCTCACCTTGTGAAAAGCTTAACAGAGACATACTAAAGATTTAAGCCCCTGATTATTTTTGCGTTCTCTTTGTGTCCGTACAAAACCTTTACACAATTGTTTAATCAACTTGAATAGCATTGTGTACACATGTGCTCTTATAAACTCTGCGAGCTGTGTACCAAAAGATGGCTGGCAGGTCTCAGCTTCCTTGGACAGGTTATTTACCACAGCTGAGTGATTAGGTGCAGTGAGTGTAAAATTGCCTATTTTACAGGTGCTTCAATCACGGATACAGGGCTGACTATAAATAAATGATAGATGGTAATCACCCTCCCTTCATGAGGAGGCCTCTGCAAACATTTGGCAAAGGCCCAACGACACGTCCGGTATATCTAAGAAATACACATGTAGGCCATGAGGGATGAGAAACCAATTACGGTGTATGTGATGGGTAATTTTTGCCTGGTTCTTGATGAATGACTTCACAGACTTTGTAATGCTTGCTATTTATCACAGGTGTGAGTTGTATTTATGACAAGCACTTTAAAAAAAAAAATAAACTAATGGCCATGCAAGGGAGAGAGAAAGAATCGTGTTTCTTTTCAGCTCAAAAATTGTTTTGTTACTAAAAGTATTGTGATTACAGAATGGATATCAATCAATATTTAGAGTGAGAAAGCGACACAAAAGCCATGTGTGTGCATGTTGTCCTCCCTGAGACATTTTTAATCCTTTCTTCTTCACAGTTGGTTGAGCACAGTGACAGATGCTGTGTTCAAATTAATTGGAAATAATGGAACAACAAATTGAAGCAGAATAAACTATTCAAAGAGTGACTTCATACGAATCATAGAATGTTGCCTTGTATATTATATGAATTTTCATATTTCTATATTAGTGTGTATACTGTATCTCTGTTTTAGGTAGAAAGACACACAGTACAGGGAACACTGTATACAGTGCATAATTACGACTATTATTAGCTCAATGTGAGCAGTGCTTTTACGGTAAAATTGAACAATGAGTATTAAATTACTGAGGGGAAACTTATGCTTTCGAAGGTGGTTGGTGACATTGTTTGTCTTTCACGGCCCTGGTCACGCTCTTTGTGTTTCAGAAATATCAGTTGTAAAACCTGTCAAACATGTCAGCTCCCCTTAACCTCCATTGTGTTTAGCTTCCACCCATGAAACATGTCAAGGATACAGGACCTGTGTGGTTGCAGGCAGAAAGATGGGCTAGTGGGCTAGAAGCGTCT
>VURO01013882.1:17260-31072 GCA_015108175.1 Pelvicachromis taeniatus | reverse complement strand
CGTAAGAGGATTTGTTTTGGTTTGTTCCGCCATTTTGCCTGGCGGAAAGGCATGTGATCAGACACGGAAAAGAGTGATATGTTGGTCACATGTCCCTCCGCCAGCCAAAGTAGTGCCGTACGAATTAGCCCGAAAAAGAGACTAGATTAGCAAGCTGGCTCTGGCTGGCCCTGTACCCATATCTGCAGCAGGTCTCCAAGGTGAACAGCCTCTGGCATGTTAGAACAAGGCAGCTAAGGGAAGTCGGCAAGTCAGATCCATAACTTTGGGATGATGATTGGCTCTAAGGGCTGGGTCGGTCGGTCGGGCGGCGGTGCGAAGCCCAATTTGCGGGGCTCATCCGAGGCTGGGGCTTGTGCCGTTGCCCGCCGCAAGGCGGGTCGTGCACCACTGCTACTAGCAACTAGCCCGCCGGTACTAGCAACTAGCCCACTGCTAGCGCTACTAGCCTGCTGCTAGCGCTACTAGCCCGTTAGTTTTTTTTTTTTTCATAATTTCAAGTTGTGCGGCTAATAGTCAGGTGCGCTTTGTAGTCCAGAAAATACGGTAATCCCTCAGACTAAAGTTGGGATTTGTAAAAAATCCAGCTGAGGATATTTTTTTCTTTTTACTGGCAGCTGAAAGAAAAATGAAAGTGACGGCTGAATCTAGTCTTAGACGTACAGGCTCGCTGCATGTCCAACGCAAGGCTGGTATCTTTATCTGTGGTGTGCTTACACTGACACTGAATCGTTAGGCACACACAGTCTTTATGAACGGCCATTTGATATTTGTCTTTTTGGGAAAGCGGACACTATAACCCTCATGATAAGGCAATTATCAATGATCTGAAGATGTTAGAGTGGCACCACTGGGTTACACGTATGCTAATAAATACCTGCAGTGTAGTTGACGTTTGTTAAACCACCCAGTTTTTTTTGTTTTCTTTAAGCTACTGCAACATTAGCATTGGAAATACCTGAAGTAAGCTAACTGTCCAACTCCTAGAAATCACAGCCATAGTTGCAGCGGTTATGTTACGAGTTATGTTAGCTGTGTTTGGCGTTACTGTACAAATAATGCACACTGTACAGTTGAGTAAATAATCTTCTGCAACTTAGTTTAGTTTGGTTTAGTTTCACAGCAACAAACAAGCATTGAAACATTCAGTTTGCTCATGCATAAAGAAAATCCTTGATTTGTGATTGATTTTGTTTAGATATTTAAAATAATGTTCCAGTGTGATAGTGTCTAATAAGATCAAAGATCCATGTTTGTCCCAGGTAAACATAATTAGCTGTGAAACTTATAAAAATCATTAATCGGTATATTTCCACTTATTAATCACAATGAATAGTGACTCTTTGTGTTCTTTACAATAGCTCATTGACTGGCTGTGTTGTGTTGGTTCTATAAATAACAAAGCATCTCATACAAAATCAGCTATGCATTGAAAATATAACCAACTGAATAACATGTCGAGACAGCCATAAATACAGCCTTAATGTTCGTGCCAGGCGTCATGTCATGGCTATGGTGGTGAAATGACAGTCGTGGCGCAAAATCCCACACTGTTGGTTTGGGTGTATTCATGAGATTTACTAACTATCAAAGAAACGTCCATGTTTACTCCATGTGTGGAACATTTTGGATTTAAAATGATAAATTAAGGCACTGCTCTTTAGGTTTCTAACATTGTTAAAGTAAAGTAAGTTTTCTCTTGCTGTGCTGAGCTGTTACTGTCGACTTCTTTTTGACACATGATAATTGATACTAATAAAAACATACTGCTGAATATTCAAGGCCTCTTCGGCCTCGGGGAGATTGGCTACAACCATGTTTCAACACAAGCCAGAGGACCCGTCTGGCATTTCACAACCCACCAGCTGCATAATGTCTTTAGCTCAAGGAACCAGAACTTCAGTGACTGAACAATACATCCATTAATGTTGTTCATTAAAATTAGAGCTGCTTACTACTTTTACTCTCATCCTGTAAACATGACTTGTTGGTCCTATGACTGGCACATATCTTAACCTAAGAAATACTTTTTATTTTTGTAACTGATCTACATTGTGTATAGTGCACTGCAGATCTCCTCTACTCCCAGCTGTCTTTATTTAAAAAAAAAAAAAGTGTATATATATGATTGTGCATTTTAAATATTTCTATAAATCCAGCAAAACTTTGGAAGATTTTGTACAGACGCCTCTAGAAACAGACGGGCATCACCCAGTGTTACTAAAAAAAACTCTGATGGTTATGATTCTTTGTCCTGTAGTGACGCCTCAAGCAGAATGATGCACAGGTTGTAACAAAAGGCCTGTTTGATGGTATCAGCAAGCGCAGGTTAAACAAGACCAGGCTCTTGTTCTTGCCATTTCAACAAACAGCTGGGGTGACCATCACTAATCTTAACACACAGCATCAGTGTGCAGAGGGAATTGTAAAAATGCACTGTTCAGACAGCCGTGTAAACTGACACAGAGTCAGTCTGGAGACTCGAGCAGACTGGGGAGGATGGAAGTTAAAGGAATGCATCAGTGTGCCTTACGTGAGTTACAGAAAGCTTCTGCATACGTGATGAAATGCTTAATTTCCTGGACCTATGCAAATGGTCAGTGGGATGTCAAGTACCAAGGGCAAGGTTAGCAGAGCTCTTTAAGACATTTCAGTGCATGGAAATGCTGTCAGGGTGCTAATGCGCACAAAGACCCAGCAATATCGACTGTTGTGCTACGTAATATTATACGATGCTTTACTCGTCTTACTGACCTCTCAGAGCGCTTTAAGCATACATAGTGAAACGTATAGAATAAAAGTGCTAACTCCATCAACCTCACATATATATATAGCCAATTATGGAGTCACCCAATAACCTTACATGTCTTTGGCGTGCAGGAGGAAGAAGCTTCTCCTCTTATGGTCAGGTTGTGTAGAACTACCTGTGCTTATAGCTGATGTTTTACATTTAGTTCATTTAGCTGTAAATATGAAAAGTGTGTCATGCAGCTGAGTACCAGTTGGGAAGCTAGCAGGACTCCTACTGTCCATACAGCTGGCCACTGAAGGTGTTGACATGAGATCAATGTTCCTGCACAAGTGAAATGCTATTAATCCAGATCAAGTGCATTCCCAACATACTGAGCTTGAGTCTAGTTTTTTTCAATGAACACTTTTTTTTTTTTTTTTTAGCAACTGACAGCATATTAATTGCACAAATAGTAATTTTACTATTTGTTTGTTAATTACAGTCTGTTAAAAACAGAGTATTTGTCTGCCTGTAAATATCAGTGGACTGGTACTTGTATCTGTTGCACTTTTTCTACTTTAACAGAGAGCTCAAAGTACTTTTCTTCTACAAGCCTCATTCACCCAGTCACGACTCTTCATACAAGTGCTTTTCTCTGTACCTCGCTTGGTCCAGCATTCGCACACAAACTCAGACTCTGATAGATCCAGGATCTTGCTCAAGGATACTAGCTTCTGACCCACCTCCTGTATAGTTTAATTAAATAATCTTTCAATGATCAATACACAGCCTCCCGAGAGAGAACACATTCCCACTAAAATGACGTCTCAATACATGAGTTCAGACTAAAGTAAGACACTGAGTTATACTACTAAACATTAGAAGCGCCTTACAAAAACCGGATTTTGTTGAAATAACTGGATTTTGGTCCTTACTGAAACGCGCCTAACCGAGTCCCAAATATGGACATAAATGACTACATGTCTTTGGCATTGATAGGAAAACAAAAGTAGGTGCAGTATGACTATGTCAAAGGCTGCACACAGAGGCTTGCCTTGTTACTGCTGCTTTGCTACCAGAGTACTGAATACATTGCTATTGACTCCCCTGGAGGTAGTGCACATTTTACTGTTACTGGAGTTCATCATCTTCCTGCTGCACGCGGTTCAGCCCTGTCAGACTGCCGAAGTATTGCCATTACATGTTAGTTCTGAGGAAGTTATTGAGTGTGACTTGAATTCAGATTTGTTCTCTAAAAGCTCTGCTAAATTACAAGAACATTACAAGAGATTATTATATAACAATTGATTTGTAGCCTTACATGTCCAAATAACTGCATTCCTTTTAGATCAACCATGACGGCTGTTATTTGAACAAATAGCCGGCACCCAACTACATGTGACAGAAAAGCGTTAGACCTTCAGACTAACAACCATCTACACTTAATAAATCAACTGAATTTTTATATATTTTAATGAAAATATTTTTTTTTAAATGAACAGCAGCACGCTGACCTCCATTTAATTTGGAAACGTTTCCGATCATGACCTACCTTTAATCACGTCACGTCATAAAATTTTCAGAATATATCCGTGTATAATCCTTGGTTCTCCTCCACAATGCTCCCATTGCAGCCTGTTAGAAGTTTGGCGATTTTGAATATCTATCTGCAAAGTTTCAGCCACTAAGAAATAACGGTCTTGTAGTCATTAAAAAAGCCAAATCTGATTTCCAGTTTTTTAATTATCATTTAATTTCATCCGGAGAGATTTTAAAACCATAAATATCATCTTTAATTTTATATGTTCTAATTTACGCTGTAAGGCTGTCAGTTTAAACTGGATTTCTCCCTGGTTTGCATCTGTGCTGGGCTAACTGCTCTTCTTATAGCTCATTTTTAAGTTATCAGTTGCCAGTAGGCTAACGTGTATTAATAATACTAACCATTCTTAAAGGTTCCTTGCTTAATTCAGTATCCTGATATTCTCTTAGAAAAGCTTTGCTCAGTCAGTGCAGATTAACAGGCCATGTTTAATTCGTACTCAGTGTCCAAAGACTTGAACCCAAATGTCCTTGACGTTTGTGCAGGTGTTCTACAGGGATCCAGTCTTGGACTTCTTTTATTCACCAAAAGTTTTATCTCTGGCACAAAAGCTACAGTTCACACAGATGGCACTACTTTTATATGCCACTGCCTCTTTCTCTAATATGCTCTTTGCAAATCTACAACCTGCTTTTGATACATTTCACACATCTCTAATTAAAATGTTTGCGCTAAACTAAAATAAAACCAGGTGCGTTCTATTAATAAAGTCACCAAAGAATGTTCAGCTCACTATCCATATTCAAGTTTTTTTTTTCATGACTGCAACATTTAAACTGTTAATACATATCGTTAGAAGCCTAGCTGAATGCTATACTCATTTGTAAATATTAATGTGGAACACCCATCAAGGAGAAACGGTCTAAAACTGGATTTTGAAAACACACTTTTGTTTTACGAGATGTCAAATCTTTGTTCTACAGTTTTATCGGCTATTGAATAGAATTTTTTTTTTACTTGCTTCACCATCCAGCTTGAAGGTGCTTCATTCCACCTGCTTTTATCATTACGGTTTTCTGACTCGCCACTGCATTTTACATGTTCAGTGGTCCTCACCAAACATAAGAGCAGCACTCAACATGCAGGAGTCTTTTTTGCAGTTTGGGGAAACACATGCTGTTTATCAGGAAATGTACGATCACAAGATTAAACGATCTGCTTGTGCTGATCTTGGTGATTGGGTCACTCTGTTTTAAGAGCCTTCATATTATTTTGGGCTGCTGTGTTTGAGATGTTATCCAGTATTTGTAACAAGTAGACATTAGCAGACCTCAGGCTTGCTATCTGGAGTTCCCCTCAGGATGTTTGAACTTACAGGTGCCTGCCTGGCACACTTCAAGCTTCACTGCAACTTGTTCAAGCAATGAGATTTTTCTCTGACTTAAAACAAGCTTTTTACAAAATGTTTTTCCCTCACTTATTTTCACTGAGGATTTGAAATGAAAAGATTTAAGAGGAAATGCTGCACCGTATTCATTCACCTACAGCCGCGGTCATCAGTGGTCACCCTCGTAAAATGTTCAGGACATGCCTGCGACTGGAAATGTCTGAATTCTGTTCTCAAACTTCAGCTAAGAAAAGATCAAAAATCTCTGACAATGTGAATTTAAACAAATACACGCACACCAAAGTTTGCTACACTAACCAGCCATCAAAGAGAACAGTAGCTTCTGCTGTGTACAGTTGTGTAAAGAGTAACAAAGGCACAGTCTGGAAGGAAGGCCAAGAGAACCTAAATCACGATTTAATGTGCACACCCTACCTTGGCAGTAAAAACCGGCACGTCCATTGAATAACTGATTAACCAGAAACACTTTCTAAATTAAATGAGGAGGACGACAAAAAAGGTACACCTTAGTGTACACTGGATTTTATACCAACGAGTGAACAGAGAAGGAAAAGGCCACATGCTTCATTCACTACCTCTGATATTCAGCCCGGAGCAATATAAACTACTAGTACAATTATAGTATAAACAATATAATGGCCAACTGTAATTCCTCAGCTGTTCTCATATTACATGTGTCCAGAGTTTATTGCAGAAAAACATTCTTTACGTATCAACATTACACGATAACACCGAGGTCTCACAACAATATTAAGCACCACGTGAGGGCAAAAACGTTTTCTTCCACTGAGAACATGAGGACCTCGAGGAGTTTTTGTTTGTTTTGTAATCCAGAAATTGTGTTGCCTTTGCTAATTACATGTACCCAGTACCACACAAAATATGCACCATACCACAACCCCTCCCTTCTGTAGCCAGCTGTAGATATTAGAAGAAAGCATTTATAAACCTGCCCCACTGTTTCTGGGAAGATTTAAATGCCAAGTGAGGTTTGACCGACCACATGTACCAATTTCCTCTCCATATTGAATAGGAAAATGGAAAGAAAATTAAATTACCGGGGGACTTTTGAAGATATAAAAATATGGTCCTCGCAGTGCCAGGAACTTAAATGTTGAAGTTCGACCAGGAGCGCTATCCTCGGGGCATTCACATGCCCAGCCCATGTGAACAATCTGCAGAGATTTAAAAGGACAAATTTTCATTATTTGATTTGAATTAAATTCACAAAGAGAGACACAATGAAAAATATGTTCTTGCTAAGAAAATGGAAAAAAAATAATGAGAAGTGCACTGACAAAATACGTGAATGGGGGGAAAAAAAATACAATGACGCAGCTCAGAAAGCATCCATTTAAAACGATACCTTTCAATACAGTTCTGCAGTCCCGGCTGCACTGCAACAATTTCCTTTTATCTACTCCAGATTGATTTGGAAGTTGCCTGTTCTCATCTAAGCAGAGAAAATCCCAAGTACTGCTTATCAGCTACACTCCCACATCCTGTGGTTAACAATGTGCATTGATTTCTAAGTTCTGGGCTTGACTGTTTCCTGACAATACGTTCAATCTAAACCGTTCTACAGGAATGTTTAGAGTGACCAAGTTCTGTTTCTTCCCCTCTGACAGATTGAATTGAATTTTCATATTGCCCTGATGATTTTGCACAGAGGTGCAGTTGTATGCAGACGATGCCATTTAATACACATTTATAACATTTTTCACACAAAATTGTAGCAGACATGTCTATAAAGATACTGTCAACACAGGATACTTTGGTGTACTCCTAGGGATGTAGTAACTAAATTGAAACCTTGACAACAACAAAAAAAAAAGGCCACGACCATAACTATTAACTCTGTTACGGCAGGTCAAAAGGAGCTTTGGAAGAGTGACGAGTGAGATGAATGTAGTGGCTTAAACCACAGTTTTAAAACATCGGTCTGCAGCATCATCAACACCTCAGCTCTAGAGACTAAAACAGATATTCACACCCAGAATATGGTGAGGGGGAAATATTTGAGTTAACTTCAACAGTCTGTTTCACGCATGTCAGATTTCTGCTCATAGAGCCAGGATACACATTCACAGGGTGTCATCCAAGCAGTTGGACAGCATTTTCAGTCTGATTTTCACCTCTCTCGTGTTCAGAAGGTGCACTGTCAGAAGGAATTTAATTGGCCTGTTGGTCTTGTGGCAGTTAAGCACCTGTTCTCAAAAAGATGCAATGTGTTGTTGTGTCAAGTTAGGCAAGTAACAACGTACCTGATCATCTGAAGAGCAGTACTTGTTGATGATCTTTATCTATTAAAAGAAACAGAAATTAAATAGATATACAGTTGGAAAACACATTTACATTTTAGATTACATAAAGGCGTTCTGAATCCCCTAATGGCTTTTAATCAAGTAGTTTCACACCTTTTGTGCATTTTTACAAACTCTAACCAGTTTTTACGTCTGTTTACATTCTGGGTGTCTGGAGAAGCGTAGGTTTAACCACTTGAGTGCTACACAATGTACACAAAAAAAGAGCTTATTAAAACCACAGGTTAAGTGAATCATTTTGTCCTTAACTATGAACGCTATTGTGACGCATACAGCCATATGAAAACTTAAAACACTGTTAAAGTCCATGTACAACAGTGGCCTTCTTTAGCTGGACAGTGAACACCACCACATCACACAAATTATGTAGCGAAAATAAATGTATCATAATGTAATCAGTCATGATTTTTTTTAAAATTCTGATTAACACTGGACTGCTGTATTGAGGTAATAAAAAAAATCCTGGGAAACATGCTTCCTTGAAAATTAATCTCATAAATTCATAGTCACAACAAATGAAGTAGGTGAAATAAAGGAAAAGGGTGGAAAAAAAGCCTCTCTGGAGTTACATTTTGGTTCCCCACCAATCCACAAAATAGCAGACCCATTTTAAAGTCACTGTATGACAGCGCACGTCAATTAAAGACCACCTTGAGAAAATATAGATCCAGAAAAAGAGAAGCGTTTTCCAAATGTGCCACAGAGGTTATCACTCAGCAGGAAAAATGTTGCAAACCAGAGCAAAGCATTTTGACACTGAAAGCACACCTGGTGTGTCGGCATATCACAATCAGCATGGGGCTGGCCACTTGCTTGTTCCACCTGAGCTACATTCAAAAAGTTCACCGTCACCTGAAATCTAAATATTATCAGATACCATCAAGCTGCTGCCTAAATCTGTTTTTCTCTATTCTCTCTAAAAGAACATCAAGAGCATCATATAGTCTTCCACCGTGCTACACTCTGTGACAAAGCCCGTGACGGACCCCAACAGAGTCAGTCTATTTAAAGGTTGTAGGTCATTAAAACAAAAGTTCTGCGTTCTCGCAAAGCGGCAACACAATTACAGCCTGATTGGCCATTTAGTAATCACACTGCACGTCCGTAATTAGGTGAATGCAGGCATGAATTAATCACACTTTTTAAAAAAGGCAGCTGTGCCATCGATGGGCTTACAGTACGTCTTCATCCTCACCCAAAACTATTTGCATCATCAGCGTGATAATCAAAGTGAAATAGGAGGAAATGAGAGAGCGCGAGAGAGAAGAGCACACGCCGAATGACTACTTAGCAGTCATTAATTAGGTATCGAAGAGCATCTTTTTCTTTTTTTTTTGTCAGTAGTAGGGGGAGAGGTGCCACCGTGAGTCAATGAGTGCTTGTCAGGAAGGGTCTATTAAAACCACGTTGATGTGTGATGGGGGGGGGGCAACTGTGGGCAAAACAGTTTCAATGATTGTTTATTATTGAGCAGAAGTGGAAAATAATTCACAAGCTGAATTCTTGTGATTCCTTTCTTCCTCCCTTTTGTGAAAATATTAACGTGCATGTGCAAATCATTCATTTTTATACTTTATGGAAACACGAGCGCGTTCGAATCACTCTTTTCACCTTTATATTTAAATACACACTCACAGGAAGATCCAACCAAGCCTCTAATGTTTAGAAATGGACTTACATTCTCCTGTGTCAAGTCAGTGATATTTGTGGATATTGCTTGGAGCCAGTCTGTGCTTTCTGCTGCAGTGCAAAATTGAAGAATATTGGTGCTGGCTCCATCCAAGGCGAAAACTTCAAAACAGTTGAACCTGGTGGAGCAAAGAGATCAAAATTAGACGGAGACTAGAGGATCAATGGTGATACTGCACACGTGAAGCTGGAGTCGTCCAACTGTGACTTTACAGTCTGTAAGCCTTAATAATTGTACTTTTACATGCAGTAGAGCATCATCATCATCATCATCTGATGAGTCCTATGTAAAAACGGCCAACATAACAAAATGTTGCCGACTACAACGTTAAGGTCAAAGCTTCAAAACAGTCGTCCACAAACCAGTGGGTGATGCAATGCTGCGTCTGTCTTTTAAGCACACGTTTAAAGAAACTTTTAGTAGCTACTACAATACGAACAGGTGAGAAGTGTGCTGAGAGAAAGCTGCCCAGCAGGACAAACAACCCTCTGGAGACGGGCGGAAACTAGCAGTCTGCCTCTGAGCAGAGGTACAATTCAAACACCAGGACCATCACCAGGTCTCATTTTAAACTTTGATGAAGCTGACTACTTTTTTCCTCACTTTGTTTGAAATTTTGTTGCCAGTTATTTCTTTCTAGTTAGCTAGGCGCACTTACTTTCTGCCATTTTTTTCCCATTGCTTGTGCCAAATCAGCCAAGTTAAGTTAACCAGCTGCTAGCTGTGCATTCACATTTACTGGCTTTATTCACAACAGCCCTCTCGAGATAAGAATGTTGCTCACGACGATGATGACGGTTGTTGTAATTATAGTAATAGTAATAAGAATAAGAGCTTCGGTTTGAACAGAACAATCTTAATGGCATTACTAACATGTGCTTTATGTTTTCCTACTACTTTCTGTCAAAATGACTGCTGTGAAATTGGTCTGCTGAGCAGATGTAAGCTACCCGCCTCAAATATACCCCAGAGGATGAAGAGGGCACCCTGCATGACCGCCATCCGGCTAATAGATGTCAAAATATAACACGCTGCAGTTAGGGTTGAGAAAGCTACCAATCACAAACCATTTACAGGGTAAAATGAGAATATTAACAGTACAAATTAGCTTCGTATGTCCCTTTATTTCCTTTATTTGGGCTTGTATTTAAAAACTTTGGAGTGGTTTGCAGTCAAGGGCATTGCTTTACCATTACAGTTAAGTTTCTCTGTTGATGGGGTTCTGATGAGGTCATCTGAGGGGAATCGCGCTCATCAGCAGAATGCAGAACTTTGACACTTAATTTCAGTGCATTCGCATGCTGCTGATACTTTGAGCTTTGGAGATGGTAGCCAAGGAAAAAGGGTTATGAGATGGTTAAGCAATCCTAGGCACTGGAGTGGAGACTCCACAACATTAGAAAGAAAAAGCGTTGAGCAGCAGCGGTACGATGCTGTTAAGGTACGTGAGATGAAGGCTGATAAACACAGAAACAATAAAAGGCTTCCGACGCACAGTGTGAAGAGGGAAATCTTCGTAGACAGCTCCTAAACCAAACACTCCATCCTCATGCACAGACAGAGCAGCTAACCGAGGTTAGATTATACAAAGTCAGCATTCCTAACAAATCCTCTGAGCATGACTGTTATACTGTATCTGCAATAGGCTTGTTAAAATCTTATGTTCCGCTGCCTGTGTACTGACCCAGTGCCTCTCCAGGGGTGATTTTGGCTGGACTCGAATGTCGTTTTTTTGATTTAACAAGGGTGCAAATTCTTTCTGTCCCAGTGCCTGACCCAAATTTGCCTTATGTTGTGGTTTGTGTAACTGTGAAGCATCACTAATGGATTTTCAGAATGTCCTTGTTTTTCAAGCGAGCATTGCCAAACGCTTCTAGTTGCATTTCAGTGAGTACTGCGTGGATGAATGAGCAGCTGATGAGCTCACCTTAAAAATAAATAAATAAAACGGTATATCAATTAGATCTCTTTCAAACGACGTAAAACGTCCGAGGCCATGCAGCATGAGGGCAGACGCGAGAGGAAAAGGGCAATGAACGAGGAGCTGAAAATGCAGAGATTAATCAAAGGAACGGACAGCTGGCGGCTCAATGTGGGGAGAACAGCGCTGTCAGGAGGAGCTGCTAAAGCCCTTCCACCTTCACTGAGCAGAACAAAAAATCCTCACTGAGAGATGAGATCCACGGAGAGTGCGCTTTTTTTTTTTCTCTTTTCTTTTTTTCTTTCTCATACATCTGCGCCATTCCCAACGGCACAAATTATTGTGTCTTGCCTGCTGACTAGGCAGTAATAAATCCACTGAGACAGAGCATGGACATATCACCCAGTCAACACGCAGGATAACACACAGAGAATATACAGGAAGAAACTGTTTTTGGGGGGAATCAAGCCATTAGTTTCAGTATAGTACAAGTGGCAGAGAGAGGGGAAATGTGCCATGGCTACTGATTAGTGAAGCAGGGAAATGAGCAGGCTTTGGGGCATTTCGTTCTCGGCATAATGAATGAGAGAAACTTGTTTGCTTTTGATTTCTTACCAAGAAATGCATAGATGTAAGTGCAACTTTGAATCCGTGACACTGATCAAACATCCAGCTTGAATCATTAAAGTGCAATATAATATTCCTTTAATTAAAGCTAGGATTTTCACGAAATTAAAGCCCCATTTTTGTCCCTGCTTAATTCCCACAACTACCAGTCAATATGTTTAGCGATCATTTTGCTACATAGTCATTTTCTTAGTAGTAATTAACAGTAGCCTTACTTTGCTGGTGTGCTCCCGTATTAAAAGTGTAAATTGCACAAAACGGTGAGCATATAACGGAGCTGAAAGTATACAGGGGAACGTATTCATCCCTTTAGACTTGAGCTATGGTCCTTAGAAATATATGAAAACTTTAACTTGGTTCATGTATTTTCAGCTGAGTTTACCTTCACTGAACAACTGGCGCCTATCCATTTGTTTGATAGTAGCTAGCGATATGTTTAGTCTACCAATGTTGGTACTGTGGTAAAGGCAAGGTTATGTACTCTGTGTCAGACGCATGCATTAGTGTTGCACTGGTAAGATCCTTTTTATGGTGCACTGCTAGACCTTGGAGATATTTTTGCATTGGGGAGGTATTCAGTAGTGATTTCTTTTATTTCCATTGTGCAAAGAGTCACCATCCCAGCTTGGTTGCTGGAAATCCCTCGCACAGAAATGATCATTAAGCTTCAGTTCACCTGACTGACCTTTCATGCCCCTTTAGAAACTACAAAGAAGAAGCTCAGCCAATGACAGTCAGCAGTTGCGCCTCCACCACGAGGTCTTGCTTTTCCAATACAGATACAAGATTGCCTGTTTCTGCATTGTTTAGCAAGTAGCAATGAGCAGCAAGCGGCAACACCCATGAGTGCACTGTTTGCACAAGCTCATGCTGATCTTACGGTTGTCTGCTGCACGACACCAGGAGGAGGCTGCGCCAGATATCCTTTAACTTTTTGTCTGACTGAGTCTTTTATATGTAAGTGTAAGAGAAACAACTGCAGCTATAATTACCTGTACTTTTACCTTGTCAACTGGTGCTGTGTAATCAGGATCTTAAACATTTCACACACACACAATTCACATCTTTACATCACAGCGTTGCGTCACTCTATTGCACCTGTGTTTAGCTTCTACTGAGCCCCTAAAGCAGGTTTGCACACAACCTGGCATCTTTTCTTTGTTCATATGTATCATTATTATCTGCTTTTATTTTGAGCTGGCTCCTCGGTAGGTTTCCACACCAGATTAATTTTGCCATAGGAAAATAAACACTTCTTATATCATGTAAGGAATTAAAAGAGGTAATTAATGCTAATTTTTTAAAAATGATATCATAAAACAATGTCATATTTGTTGCTGCCTTTATTTCTGTGCTGTTTCTGAGTACTTCCTCAAGAACTGTTTGCAACCCTATTAAGTGCACTTGCATCACACTGGCCAAGGATGAAATTTTAATTGATGTGTAACACTTTCAGCAAATAATTGCTTGCTTTAAAATTTTTATTTTTTTTTTTTTTTTTTTTTTTTTTTTAAAACCCCCTTTTTTTTTTTTTTTTTTTGTTAAAACTTTTTTTTTTTTAAACTCCT
>VURO01013882.1:0-11011 GCA_015108175.1 Pelvicachromis taeniatus | reverse complement strand
CCCAAAAAAAAAATTCCCCCCCCCAAAAAAAAAAAAACAATCAACCCCCCCCCCCCCCCCCCCCCAAAAAAGTCTCCGATATTAACAACAGATTTATGGTAGTCACCTGAAAAATTCAACACAATATGGCGTCCTAATTACTGTGAAGGTGCTAATGATAATTTTTCCCCAGTGTTGTAATATTCTACATATATGAGAGGAGATGGCTACAAAAAGAAACTCAAATAAATCAGTGCTTCAAATGACAGAAAACACACACAACACAAAGAATCTAACTGGAAAAAATGGTTGGTACACATGGGGCAAAAAAAATCAATGCATTTCAGCAGTTTATACAAGCTTGCCATTTAGGATCCATAGGTTATGACTGTCAAATGTGAAACAGTATCAAACAATAGGCCTCGTAGGTTTATTTTGTACTATAGTTTGGCAATGACTGAAAATCCTGACGGGGAAAAAAAACTGTTGTGAAATTACACTGCACAAGAAAATCAATAGAAAAAAGGACAGGTATAATAATCAAAAGCATTTACAAGTTCGACCAGTGTTCTCTCAGTCACACCTTCTGAGCCACAGCCTCGTAGCTGCCGTGACCTTTTAAGCCGTTTATGCCTGTGCATAGATATTGGCATTAACATCGTCCCGCTTGAATGAAAAGTGCTTGCTAAGCCAACAACTGCGCTCAGTGAACTGTGCACCTTGGAGGTGAATTATATCATGCTGGATTACCCTTACCTTAATTTATCTTTGCCAGCTTTGTATCTGGAGACTCTGGCCATCAACAAGGGCAGGGAGACGGCATCCAGCCAGCGCTTCTCATACTTTGGTTCATTAGCTGAGGGCGACGGGGGTGATGGAGCCTGCGTGGAATACATGAACGATGCGTGAGCTTTCTGCTTCTGTTGGCCACATTCTTTTGATTACTGATGGATGCAACATTTACACGCAAAAAGAATTCCCTTCTTCACCAGGGCAAATCGGCTGTACATCAAAATAATGGACTCCAATGTTCTAACCTTGGTATTTTTGAGACTGTCTGAAGTTCTCACTGTCTGCTTGGAGTCAGTATACTGACGTTATAGACTCCAGCTGTTTTCTAAAATACATTACAAATGGCAAAGGTTTCTCTTTCCAAATCAAGCCCAATTATTCCATTTAAGTGGCGTAAGTATAAGCCGATACAACTTTTAGCTTGAGTGTCATTTGCCCCCTATAGTAACAGAAATTTCCTCTGGAATCAGGGAAAATACCTCCTGTTGAAGTGAACGCTATGAAAATGGTCAAGAACTTGTGTTTTGAGTCCACGTGTAAACTACATGCACAGCGAGTAAGTTTACTCAAACTAAAAAGTCACTCAGCAGAACCTAAAAATGCCAAGAATATGCTAACGCAGTCAATATTGCACTCTCACATCTGTAACGAAACCACGTTGTGACTTCAGTATGCATCATAAATCCTTCCCAAACTAAGCACTGAAATAGTTTTCTTATGAGTATAGCAATGATGTGTGCGGACACTGATTTTGTGGAACACTAAGCAGGTGTTAACATTAATTTTACAAGACCGTGAGCCTCCAGTGTTTGTATAGGCCCCACAGGTGAGTGGAAGTCGCCACACTATTTTTAACTCGCTGCTTAAACACTTGGAAGTGTTTCATGCCAGACTCTTCCTTATCCAATTTCCTTTGGCATTAAGCACAATTAAACCACATGTTTTAATCAGTCTTAAGTAATCTTGCTGACTGGGTTCTGGACTTTCTAACAGGCCACACAGGCGAGAGTATAAATACTGATAATGTTTGGTCTGTTCGGCGAGTACGGCTGGAAAGGAAATGACAAGTTTAAAAAAAAAAAAGAAAAAAGTTTATCCTCAGTTACAAAGAAAGCAAGAAACTTTGTGCACTCAGACCTTGATTCAGAGAGACCACAGGGTTACAGGAAAGTGACAAAGAGCGCCTTGTAGTTGGGTTAAAAAATGGGCACACACAGAAATGACTTGTAACGAAACCAAAAACTGTTCCCAGGAAAGGATCTTTGTCCCATTTTATTGGTCTGCAGCAGAGCATGACTTCAAACAACAAAGGAACAAGGCACAGTCTGATAAAACTAAACAAACCAGGTATAAAACCTGAAGAGTTAAAGCTCGGTTTCATTTAGGAACAGAGCTAACATCACAAACACCAACTCTACCAATCAGGCCACGTAGAAAGTTCAGATAAATCCGGTAAAAGCGATTCTTTGGTGTCCAAAAAGAGGCTGGAGTAGATTAAGTAGGTTTCTATTACAATCTTATTAGCAGTCACCTGGGAAACAGGGATAAATACTGACTACGGCTGTGTTAATGGAAATATGCCGCATCGTTTACAAGAGAGCCGTTATAAAAGCATCACCTCACACTCACACATACTGAAAAACACGAGTGGAGCTGTAGAAAATAGTGACATATCGGACCAAAACAGGCCAAGAGAAAAATGTCCTGTTGACATTGATTAATGACAGAATGAAATTAGTTCTTCTAAAAATGTTGAGGTGTAGGGAGTCATTTTAGGGAGAATACACTTGCCGTTTAAATTGATAGGTTTCAGTCATTTTGACAGTGTCTCTCTCTCAGCTCTGTTTAATGGGGGTTTTTTTTTATAAGTGGTGGGTGCTGGATACAAGCCTGTGGCAAATACAGAAGTGCATTTCGATATTTATAGGCTAAATTAGGCAAAAGTTAAAATTGCTGTTTAAAAAATGCCTGGCGCATAACAATAATAAAATGTGTTAATATGAAATGGAAATGTGTCTTATGGATACATGTTGATGGTGGCATTTAATGTGGCATTAAGCGAGTCTTCAAATGACTTTATAATGGACTTCAGAGCAGTTCAGCGTTACTATAATGGTCAGTGCTGCTCTCTACATTAGAATCTGCTCAGAAGTATGAAATGTGAGCTTGAGCTTTTCTTTCTGACAAAACTTTCAGGAAAAATGACGATGGCTGATTGCTGTATACCGCATACATTTGAAACATCATATCTATAACAAATTGCACTCCTCAGCGATGTTATTGGGTGCTGAGGTTTCACTATCACCAGCAGCAGCAGCCCGAGCTGCTGATACGAGCCAGGATCGATCCCTGCTTTCTTATCGTCTTTATAATTTACTCCAAATTCTGACCCCACCATCTGAATTTTGTAACAGAAATCATGACTCATCAGACCAAACAACATTTTTCCAGTCAACTGTTGAATTGTGGTGAGTTTGTGAATTTTAGTCTGTTTCTTGTTCTTGGCTAACAGCAGTGGCACTTGGACTGGTCTTCTGTCACTGTAGCCCACAAGCTTCAAGGTTAAAGGTTCTGGTCCTTTAGAGATGCTTCAGAATACCTGCTTAGTAAGAAGTGGTGTCCTTTCAGCTCGAAGCAGTCTTGTCCATCTCTTCAGACCTCTGACAAGGCATTTTCTCTCAGAACGGCTGCAGGCTGATATAGGGTCTAGTATAGGTGAGTGGTAGGGTACACCCTAGACAGCTCGCCAGTCTGTCACAGGCCTAACACAGGACACACACATCCCTACTTATGGGCAATTTAAGGTCACCAACTTTCATATTTTAAAATCTTAATAAAGCCTGGAGAGTTTATGGGAAGTTTATTTTTCCATTAACAGTTAAGCATCAATACACATGAAAGCGCCAAACAACCCTTAACTGGAGGAAGAAACTAACAATGTTGGTAGGAGTTCATTCTTATAAAGGACTGTAAGGAATCTAACCATAAATATAGATTAGTTTGTCTGAATTGGATTAAGCTGCATATATAGTAGTTATGTCAAATAAAACATCAGATCTGTATTTTTAAATGTGTGCACTGTTACTAGGGCTGGGCAAAACGATTATTTTCCGAATCGATGAATCTAGTGATTAATTTTTCGATGCATCGATGAATCTAATGATATATGTTACTGCTAAGCAGCTTAAATTAGTTTTGCATTTACGGAGGTTGGGTGTTTATCTCTGAGTGTATGTCTACGTGGGGGGTGTCTGGATGAATTAAAGGGTAAAAACCAGCGTTAGTAACAAAGTTGAAAACTTACGGTCGTTTTATGATCGGCCATTTCCACCTTACAAAGCCGGCAAAGACTGAATCACTTCCTTTTCGGTTAAAATATCCCCATACTGTAGAACTGCGTGTTCGGGGGGCGTGGTTTAAGTCGACATGTTACCGCTACTCACTGCTGCCATGTGTTTTTTTGAAAGTGACGACGCATCGACGCAAAGTTTTTCGATTAATCGATTACGTCGATGCGTTGTCCCAGCCCTAACTGTTACAAACATGGTGATGAAATTGTGACAAGCAACTCTCCAAAAAGATGGGAGGAGTCAAGAGGAATGGAAAACTACTTGTGTGCTGTTGGCATGGAGATGTGCATTTCACAGAACAAAAGTGGTTCAAGTAGAGATCCTTGTGGCACATCAGTATTAACGTACACAATGCTTTGTGTTCTTTGTCTCAATTTTTGGTAACAATGTTACCATCAACAGTTAGATCATCGAAGAACTCATTGGCTACCCTGATCAGTGCAGTTTCTCAAGAGTTAGCTGATGAAGGTAGATGGGATTTGAGGAACTCAGAAGAGTATCTTTGCTGATGTGTGGCTTTTATAAGAGATTCCCAATAATTGATTATGCGTCTACCAGGAAGTCGTCTTTTCTTTGGGGTTGCTTGAAGTATAGTCTAGATTTTGTAACATTTTAGGAATACTAATCTTATGCAAACGCTTATGACAGAACTGCTGAATCAAATGTTTCCAACTGTTTTTAATTTTAGTTTTTCCATTACTATTTGTATCAAAATGAGAACTGTGCTTTTGCAGCAAAAACACCAGACTGTAACATAATTAAAATGCCTCGAATTGTTTCAGAATTTCAAGTTGTAATGAAGCTTCCGACTGATCTGCTGCACCAAAAGTCATTTATTCTAAATAGTCCTGCAGCAAAATATGTTGACAAAAGCTTTGCCAGTTGGAAGCGTGCCACATTTAAATGCAAATCACACTATACTTAATGTGTAATCCATCTGTTCTTCATTATCTAATGAGTTACGAGCTTGAGGATCAACTGAGTGCAGCTGAGTGAACATCAAACAGTGAATCGTTCCTGAAGCCAAAGATTATCTGTCAGCACAAAATCCCAGAACTCCACAAAATAATCTGATGTAGTCCCGCTCTATCATTGCATGCACAGTAGACGAAGGCTTGTGTTCACAATGCAAGAAACCGAGTCGCCTGCCTTCCTCTGACTTTGAAATGGCTGAAGATGGAGCATTTAAATAGCTGCTAGGTGGACTGCAGTCGAGTGAACGGCAGAGGGGAAAAAATGCCCACCTTTGCACACGGAGACACATCATTGCTGAACTACACCTTGTTGCATGCAGACCCCTGTCAACTCGCCACCAAGTAATAGCAACATTTCGAAAGAAATTATCGTCCTTTGCTCCAATTATGTCAACCCCGAACAACATGTTACTTAACTCTCAAGTGGAGCTCTGCCGAGAGTAGATGAGGTGGCAGGAAATGGAAAACTATCAGGCTGTCAGAATGGATTACACTGACAAAGCACCTGCCTCTTCTGTGGAGCTGGAAAACAGAACCTAAAGCCACAGTCAGCCGTTCCGTCACATATACTGATATATTTGAGAAGTGTCATGAATGGAGAATAATTATTGGACCGGCTAGTGAGGACAAAGCTGGTTAAATGCAAGCGGACATTACTGAAACGTATAGGCACAGCTCTCTGCTTTCAGCTTAAATTCTATTATCAGCATTATAGTTCGGGCAAAATATTTTATGTACAGCAATGTAGGGCGCCAATAAGCACATTCTCCTGAAGGAGTCTTGAACGTCTAAAGCATATTTCTACTAAAAATATATTAAACAAGCGGAAGCAGCAGGGTGCTGCAGTGGCTTCTGTGTGGAGTTTATGTTCTCCCTCAGCATGTGTGGCTTCCTATCCCACCAAGATGTATTTACAGTAGTTTTGTTAACAAAAACTTAAAATTCAGATTCATCAGTCCCTAAAAAAAACTTATTGCCGCTGATGTTCACTTCAGTAAACTGCAATGCCTCAGCCTTTCCTCTCTTTTCCTTCCAGCTTCTTAACCTTTTAAAGCCAAGTGTATCATATTTGATACATGAGGTTTGAGACTTAAAGACTGAAATGAATGGCACAATACTTTTTTAAGGAGCATGAAATATTACTGCTGTTGCAGATCTACTGGACAGATTTCTTCAAGTTCTCAAGGACACACTTCACACGATCCTGAGATATGCCAAGTGTTTGGCCAAAAGCTTTTTGGCATTCACCTTGTTGGTGCAGAAATAATACTTCGCCTTTCAATTGTCTTTAGCATTTGTCACAGATTGAATTGAAGAATTGGTTTTACTAACAGGTCGCTAAAAACACAGTGCCTAAAGATGGAATTTAGTTCTCCATTATTCGCAGACAAATTACTGATTTGTCCCCTGAGTTGGGTTGTTTTGGTTTTTTGTTTTTTTTTAGCTTGAATGATTAATAGTTCAGTGCCCCCACACACACACACACCCACACCCCACCACAAAAAAAAAACAACAACACATACACACAGTCAGTCAATGACCAAAGAAAAACTGTGAAAGTTCTTCAGATATCCTGGAAAACTATTGCTCCAGATCATTTAATAATACATTGGCAGCCACTCTTAGTAGATGCACATAGTGTCGATTTGATAATCCTACATCATTCAAGTTATCCTTCCAACTGGCAAAACTGGTTGTCCATACTGGCCGACTGAGGGGTACAAATTACAAAACGTCTGGCTGCTTTAAAGAAACGATGAGTGGGATTCAAGTAAAATTAGTCAAGTCGGTCTCAAAGTAATCTAAGAGCTGATTTTATTCAGACTGATGGACCGACGGACTGATGGAGAACTGACTGAACCACCACGCAAGTCTAGAGAATGTAGCCTAGAGCATTATTATGTGCATCAGTGCCTCAGCACTGCTGCACAATGCTGGATGCAAGGCGCTGGGGGGGAAAAAAAAAGAAGAGATAAAATGTTTTGTAAATCAGTTTCAACTGAAGAAAATTGTCTAGTTTTTAATTAAAAGGTCAGTTTTTGTTGTTAAAACAAATAACGGCCTCCTACATGACATCATTCGACGAGGAGGAGCTGGTCTTCATCGTTGCCTCATATTATTGCAGTTCTCATGTGAGGATTTTGTTTGCGTGCCAACTTGTTTTCACAGTTTTAACTTTTCCCACATTTCCAGACTGAGTTTTGTAAAAGTAAAGAGCAATATGAACTCAAAGGCAAAAAGCAAAGTCTTTTCTGACAAGAAAATAGGAGCGGCGTGCTCCTCAGCCCACCGTGCCCCTGGTGGCTGCACAGGATTCGGGCTTATTGGGTGTGCTGTCAGTGAAGAAATTGCAGTCTCTTACTCTCTCCACCAGTCCTCCCTGTGTGATTGTTGAGTGTTAATGAAAAATGGCGAGTCCAGATAAAAGGCCTCTCCCACAGCTGGGGAACATTTCCTGTTAGTGCTGTTTATGTGACAACATTTTGGTGTGAAATTTGCCCTTTTTGAAACAACACATGGTGACGGTCCACGTGCCTTTTTCTTACTATCAAAATGTCCAAGACTCCTTTTTCCTTGACGGATGTCATCAAGCATGAAGATTGTTATAATAAAGAAAATTAAATACACACACACACACACACACACACTCTCAGCTTACCCATGACAGTGGACAGAAACATGATGTGGAAGGTGAAATTAGATGTCACAGTGGGGGGTTAGACCCTTTTTGTGACCACACTACCAACACTTTTTTCCACTGAAATTGATGCATGTTTCCTATCATTTCTGTAGACCTCGATTTCTTTTTTTTTTCTCTTATTTATTTATGGAGGACAGGATTAGAAATTAGTATATGAGAGAGTCTGCTCAGGTCGAGCAGGCCGAAGACAAAGGTTGGCCAAGGTTGAGGGTTTGGACGAGAAGGACAGTGGATATAATGGAGAAACGCTGCTGAATATGGAGCCGTGAGTCAGGAGGTAAAGAGGAAGATGACAGAGTTCATGGATGTAACGAAGGAGGACGTGCAGATGGGGGTGGTGTAACCAAAGAGATTGCTAGGGATGGAGTGAGACGGAGGCAGATCATACTGTGGCAACCATAAAAATTCTGACATTTATATGGTGATTTGACTAAATAGTGTAGTATGCACTCCCCTTTCAGCTCAGTTTTGTTGTCTACCTGTAAACGGAAACACCTGG
Organism: Pelvicachromis taeniatus; assembly: GCA_015108175.1. Taxonomy (NCBI): domain Eukaryota; kingdom Metazoa; phylum Chordata; class Actinopteri; order Cichliformes; family Cichlidae; genus Pelvicachromis; species Pelvicachromis taeniatus. The sequence continues at coordinate 2,716 of VURO01013882.1, read as the reverse complement.
ATCTTTAGCAGCTTCAGTCACTGGTCTGTTGTATAGTCAAGTTAGCAGCACTAAACGTGTTGCTAAAGTCTAATCAGAGCTGAGAGAGGCTCAAATGTGACGTAAAGTCGAGATGAACCGAAATGCTTTGTGCTGTAGTTCATCTGAGGCCGATCTCCTGCTTAAAGAGCATTTCCTTTACAAACCATTCCATGTGATGCAGAGTTAATTTTCCCCTCAAAAAGAAAATAAAATGACATTGCATGCCATTAAGTTATGGGCTGCCCTACTTTTCCTAAAATCTCTATCTTGAGGCTTCCCATCATTATTCTGTGAACATGAAAGTGAAATCATGCCTTGTACTGCACTAAAAAATCTAAAGCACAACACACAATTAGGCCTACTCAAAGAACAAAAACAAGCACTCACATAACAGTCCTCTGTGAGGCGAGAACAATCTCTGTTGACGTGACCAGAAACACTCCAGAGGCCTGCTTTGGCCATTTTCTATTTTTGCAGCTTTTAAAAATGTTACTTCTGTTCTCAGAAACTGCTCGTGTTGCCAGACGTCTGGTTTACAACTAAAGATTTTTATGTAAAGACCCCTTATACAGATCCAGCTGATCTATAAAGCCACAGATTTGTACCAGAATGACTTTTAGGTAGGTAGGTGTCAGGGTTTACTGTGCACAGACCGTCCACAGACATGTGCTTCTCCGGTGCTGCTAGAGATTTAAATGGAAACACTTTAAATCCATGAAAGGTTAAAATGACCACCTGCTGTCCTCCATGATTACTCTGAATAATGCATATGAAATGACAAGTCAGACATGCTGTTTTAAAGCTACCCTTTCCATTATAAATGACTGTATTAATGTGCAGTTATCTGAGGATTTCCCATTAAAACCAAAAGATGATCTTTAGATAAACAGACTTGTTTAGCCAGAAGAACTCTACCAAACGATGTCTCTTTGATGCATTAACACACACATTGTTGTTAGCTGGTGTTGTCAGTGAAGGTAATGAGCAAACTGCATCATGCTGTCCTCTGGTAAGATTGAAGTATCCCCTCTGTGAAATGAGCTGCTTCTACACTGAAACGTCTCCCAGCCCGGCATCCCAGCAGTCCACTGTAATCACAGCCATTACCACTGAAGATCAAGAAAGCTCAATGAGCGAATAGCAGCTTTGTAGGATGACAGAACTAAATGAATGACTTAGGTCTGTTTTCTTTTTTTTCTTCTTTTTGACCCTTCCTACCCTGTGATGACGCATTGATTCAACTGCTTCGTGAACTCAAACAGGCAGCGGCTCTGTTGCCACTGTGGGCAGAGTCACACTTTATTCTGCAGCTGTGGACATGAAATGAAAATTACACTTTGTTATTTTGGCACAGAGTTCTTAAAAGAGAGCCACTTTTGATTTAACACAGCCTATGATTAAGCATAAAACCCGATTACGATTTGTAAGGGTTAAAAAGAAAAAAGACGTGATATAATTCCAGTATTTTAAATTGCTAATTTTCCGCTAAAAATATTAAAACAAATAGATTTTGGTGATTTTGCAGGTATTACTCTTAGGTAAAGACGATCTTGATCAGTGAAGCCGGTAAATATTTGTTTGACATGAATGACTGTTGGAAGAACAACAGGGAGGTAACAACTGGCTGAGGTAATTAATTCTCCTCCCTCTGCCAGGGGCCACCTCTCAGGTTCGGGACCTGCAGTCAGGAAAAAATAAAAACGCCATCCTAGCATGTGTGTGCGCAGAGGATGTTATGGATTACTGCACATTTAATAATATGTCAAAGTCTAAGGAGATGCAGGGGATCAAGCTGCAGCTGATAACGCTACAGCTGCCGTGCTAGTGGTCAACCCTGCTGAGCTAGCCACAATGATGAATGGTGTGTCTTCACAGTCGGTGAATGACTTTGAGTTTGCTCCTCTTTGATTCTGTGTCTGATGTTAAATCAGGGCTTCCTAAAAAGCTGTTATTTTCTAACTTCTTACATCTTCAGTTTCAACCACAGGTTAAACTGGGATTTGTGGTGTTTGACGCAGGGCCTGCGGTACTGATATTTGAGGATTTAAAAATCTGATATTTCAATAAAGCAACCAGTATTTTTTTTTCTTTCTAAAAACTCAAATAGAGTTGTTCATCAGACTAATAACAACCCCGAACAATTATAAAAGGTACCGTAATTTCCGGACTATAAGCCGCTACTTTTTGCACGAGCTTTGAACCCTGCGGCTTATTGTCCGGTGCGGCTTTTCTAAAACTTTTGAGAGGATTTGTTTTGGTTTGTTCCGCCATTTTGCCTGGCGGAAAGGCATGTGATCAGACACATGTTGGTCACATGTCCGTCCGCAAGCCAAAGTAGTGCCGTACGAATTAGCGCGAGAAAGAGACTAGATTAGCAAGCTGGCTCTCGCTGGCCCTGTACCCATATCTGCAGCAGGTCTCCAAGGTGAACAGCCTCTGGCATGTTAGAACAAGGCAGCTAAGGGAAGTCGGCAAGTCAGAGCCGTAACTTCAGGATAAGGATTGGCTCTAAGGGCTGGGTCGGTCGGGCGGCGGTGCTCGGCCCACTTTGCGGGGCTCTTCCGAGGCTGGTGGAGCAGTCGCTCCGTTGCCCTCTCCTCCCCTTGCAAAGCGGGCCGTGCACGGCCGCTACTAGCAACTAGCCCGCCCGCTAGCGCTACTAGCCGCTACTAGCTCGCTAGCGCACCTGCGGCTT
>VURO01013878.1:3443-24102 GCA_015108175.1 Pelvicachromis taeniatus | reverse complement strand
AGCTAATGTTGAAAACTGAGCAGGGCCGCGCTATGAATTCTGGGACACAGCTTCTTCTTCTTCTCCGGGGTTTAACGGCAGCTGGCATCCTTGTACATGCAGTGCTGCCATCTTCTGTTTCAGTCTGTCATTACACTCTTAAGTCTTTTTTGTATGTAAAGAAGTGAAGAACATACAGCACAGAGATGAATTTTCATTTGCAGTTTCTATTTGACAGGAAGTGTTGGCTCTTAATGCTCTGCAGTCCTGAGGGCTGCAGGATCTATTGCAACACGTGTGCACCGAAGTGCATTACTGTAAATAGAAGGTAGGGGATTTTGTTCTGATAACCCACGTTTCTTTTTGTGTTGAAATCACATTATTATGTCATACACATACACAAGCAGTATTTATGCCAGCAGCCATGTGGATGTTGATTTATATTAATATTGCATATTCATAAACAAAGAGAGAAGATCCCTGCTGCCTTGCAGTCACATATCCCAGTAGCTTTACCTTACAGTAAGAGTAAACAAATCAAGATGGTGTTGTTATAAATATTTATAATTTTAAATTTTAAATAAATATATCATGGCGTGGGATGAAAATAGATCATCTTAGCTGTGAATTACAGAAATTAATAAGACAGGTCATTAAGGAGAGAGCTGCACAGTGCGTACAAATTACCCAGAGACATTTCAAAATGCATCCATTTCTCTTCACGGATATACAGCGATACACGTAGCACTCTGATACAAATTGCATGAATATGATATGAGGCTGCAGAATTCAAATGTGACTACTGACAAATAAAGTATAGACAAATATACAAGCCAATAGCCATGCTTCTATTTAGGCACTGGTAATCGGTCTTACAGGGGTGCAATCATGGTTGGAGATAAACGTCTTACCAAAACAGAAATAATTTTGTTTGGGGAAGCCAAATGTATACAAAAGTGCCATTGGTCTTTTAGCTTCTTACCGTCACCCAGCTTCAAGGAACTTTGGTGTGATTTCTGACTGTGCTTTAAAATGTGATAAGCAGATTAACTCTGTTAAGACCAGCTTCTTTCAACAAAGTCTCCTCAGTAAAGGGAAGGAATACCTCCGGCCACATGACTTCCAGAGAGTAAGTCACACTTTTACTACCTCTACCTTAGACTATTGTAATTCTTTATATGTCGGCTCTGATCAGTCGTTACATTGTCACCTGCAGGCTGTATAAAATGCAGCAGCTCACCTTTTGACAGGAAACTGGGCAGGAGTGAAACACCTACACTCCTGCCCATTTCAGGCTCCAGTTTAAAATGTTATTACTTGTTTTTAAGAGTCTCAGTGGTTTGGCCCAACCGTATTTAATTGAATTTTAGCAACCTTACACTTACCAGAGTGCTGAGGTCTGCAAAGCAACTGCTTTTGTACATTGCTAGGCTCAAAAGCAATGAAGAGAAAGCCTTTTCAGTGGCAGCTCCTCTGAAACAATTCACAGAAAAGATGCCCAGCCTTTCAACCATTGTAAAGCACTATTAAAAACCTAGCTATTCTCGCTTGCTTCCAGTTCTAGCTGAGCAGGGTATCCTGGTTTTTATTATGCACAAGCCTATTTACTTTGTTTTACTTTAAAAATGTTGGTGTATATTTACTGTTCGTTTAGTGACTCTTATGTGCAATAAAGTGTTGTTTTAAATATGCTATAGAACTAAACACAAACATATTTGAGAAATCTGTCAAAAACTCGTTTAAAACTACAAATTAGGAATTCATGTTTCATTTTTATACCATACTTTGAGCCAGGAGTCTGGCATAATATTTACCCACTAAAACAAGTTTTTCTGTTCAGGAATAAATATTTGTAATTTGCCAACAATAATAATGAGGTTTACGGATTTACAAAAAAGCAGTAAAAAGATAGTAAAGTCATTGATCATGGAGGCGCTCGCATACAAGGGTGGATTAGCCTCAACAGAAATATTTAAAAAATGTTTTTTGATAATCACCAGCACTGCTAATTTAGTGCAGTTGTGGCTTAAATCCTTCATTGGGGGGTGATCTAATAAATTAAGCACTGTATATTTACATGAAGATTTGTAAACAGAGATGATAGTGTAGAGTGTGAGTCAGTCGAATCCTTGAGGAGATAACTTTTCCGCCTATATAAGATGAGTGACTCCCATTCCCATGTCACTGAAGCCTCTGGGATTCAGGAGGAAGAAGATATGAGACCAGCAATGACAAGGTCAGAGCAGTCACTGACTGAGAGGGGAAAAAAGATGTCACAAAGAGCTCTGGCTTCCAGACCTCATTGAACCATGACCTGGAGGCGTTGAGTGTACAGGTGTGCACAGATTCTCAGCCTTTTAGGATTTTGAAGTGAGAAAAGTGACATGAGGTGAAATAGAAATAGAATAGAATAGAAATTTATGAATCCTCACAAACCCTTGCTGTAATTCTGGTAATATTGTTGATATTGTACACTGTCTTTTCTCCACACAAATAAAATTTAGTTGTAATGAGATATTTTTTTACAAGCTAAAGCAGAGGAAGTGAGATTCTCAAATTAATCTAAAATGCAGCAGCTCACCTTTTGACAGGAAACTGGGCAGAAGCAGATGACGAAACTGGCATTGTAACCACTGTTGGAAAAGTTCACCTCATTGTTTGTGTAACATTAGACATCAGATTAGTCTCCTTAAGCAGGAAACCTCTCTTTGGTAAGACTTGCCTGTGCAGTACAATGCAAGTGTGTGTAGGTAACACAGACAGGAGATAGTAGTGTACATGATCTAAATATCATGATCGAATACTGTAATGTGCACATCATTATTGATAATTACGATGATGTCTACCAATAGTAAGTTACAAATGCAGTAGTCTTAAGATATGTAGGCATGTGGAGGAGAATGTGGTCCCTTGAATCACTGACCCTGAGATGGCCTAAAGGAGAGCTACTCATCATTTCAATAGCTGAAAAGATGATTCTTCATCTTATTGCCAACTGCTTTGTACTTCAGATAATGAAGTAGATGTGGGTCTTTCTGCTTGGTCTGGATATTAAGAGTCAGAGCAAAGAAGGGCCTGCCCTGCAGCACCTCACCTCAAGCCTTAGTCTTACATGAGCGGACACTCAATTCAGCACTTTCATCTCTGTGCTTGGGCTCTCTGTAGTGAATGAGCAGCTACAGTGAATGAGCAGCTACAGTGAATGAGCAGCTACAGTGAATGAGCAGCTACAGTGAATGAGCAGCCATGGATGGAGATGTTGCTGTAGCTGACAGCAGCAACATATACATCAAGTGCATGTTCTCTCACAAGTGTTTCTTATATACACAGTTCAGCCTGTTTGCCCTGACACTAACCGGTAAAGTCTGAGAATGACAATCAGATCACTCTATTTTAATTTTTACAACTGTACTGAACTTTATAGATTTTACTGAGAGTGGGAAATAGAATAAACTCTGCCCCTAAAATCTCAAATGCAAATTCAGTTAAATTCTTCTAGTAATGTACTTCAAGATTTAACCATAGTAAAAAATGTGGCCTGTTTAATCCTGTAAATGAGCCAAGATGTTTATTTTTTTTAACTCATACACTTTTTTTTGTCCGTAAAAAGAAGAAACGTCACCTTGTAGTTATTTACACACAATATTGCACCAGAATTGTGAAGGTGCAGGTCTCTACTCTTTGTTTGTTAACGAGTGTCTCAAGGATGGGCTTATGTTTTACCTCTTTCTTAGAAGACTGAAAAATGACTGAAATAAAAACAAATAAAACAAATAAAAACCCTATTTAAAGTCATGAAAGTAGATTTGCTGAGTTATCAGATCTCTTTTATGATCCTACTGCCTTCATTTGCCTCATATGGTTTTGTAGAGAAGGGTAGCAAGTTAATCAGCATTTATTGTGTCCATATATTGTCACAACCTTGCTTGAGGTAGAACAAAGAGAAGTGATTGGATAATGCAGATGTGACAGCTCGACGTGATTCATAATCTGAATTATACAAAGAAATATAATAATGTTCCAGATATTTGTTGGTTTACACAACTCACACAGATCATACAAACATAACAAAGCTATTCATGTTAATAATATTAACAGTGAAGCTACCTGCTATGCCCTACAATTGTAATGAGTATTTTATTTGTTTGTTACAAATTAGCGAGTATCTGCCTGCATTTAGTGCACAATGGACATTGCTAGTGGGTGTGCCAGTAATTAGTATACCACATCTGCAGAATTGGATTACTGGTACCTCCAAAAACAAAGGTGGCAGTGGCTAAATTTCTTACACAGACACATGGATATTGATCAACTTGATTAAGAAAAATTAATCTAAAAAGCAAAACACTTTTGAAAGACTTGCAAGCTTTGTTTGCAAAATGATCCAGCTCACAATTGTGAAGGCAGGAACACAGCATCTCAGACAGTTTTAGACTTTGCAGAAAAATGGAATGATTTGAAAAGTCTGAATGCTTGCATCAATAACAATCAAGTGTATCACGAACAGAGGCGCATCATGAAGTCTAAAGCATGAAGTCTAAAGAGGTAGTCAGCACATGAATCATTTAAATAATAGAGCAGAAAAAAATTGACTTTGTAGACTGGCAGCCTCTGATCTGATCTCTTCAGTACGTTGTTTTGGGGTATATGATAAGTGAAATCCTGAGTCATCTGTTAACTTTTCAGCTCCATTTTCCCTCATTCCTGGTGTTTTTTAGGTGCTGCTGACTGATGCCATTTTTAACTTTAAGAGTTTCTCCCTTTTTTGTACCTGTTTGAACCTTGTGAGTAATGGATGACTGTATAACAGACCTAGATAGGCACTAAACATGCCTTTAAGATTTTAAGACACCTCTTGATATTTGAGGTATAATCAGCCAATTCATCTCACAGTCTCTGAATAATTGTCGTCCTTCACTCTTTCTTGTCGCTATAAATACTTTTCTGTCTGCTCCTTGGTGTGATCTGGTGGGAATAAGAAATCAGTCTTTGTTTTGGTGCATTTGAATGTTTTATAAGCTGATGGATTTAGTTTAATCTCACATTATAAGTTTCACACTACTGCTAATTAAAAATGTGCAAGTAACAGACACTGAGTAATTACCCCCAGATGTGAACATGCATTAGTGCAGATATTATGTTTTAAATAAATGTGGCCTTTTTCTTTAGCTGTCCTACTTTTAATGCATTGTGAGTAGCAATAATGGGGGAAACGAAAATTCTATTAGCTATAAAGTCGAGGTCAGAGACAAAACCACGAGCACTGATCATTTATAATATCCAAGAAGTATATTAAACTTTCTTCAGTCCTGCTGAATTTCCACTGACCTGACAGATTGATCGAGGCGTCAAGTGAGGATCACATGGGCTACACTTGTTCTATTGAGGTATAAGATTTATTAAAAAATGCTGCTGGGCTGCTGAGACAGGGAAAATCAATGACAGCAGAGGTGTAAATCTGACCAGTAGGAACCAAAGGGGTTTAACACTACCATGCTGGGGAAGAAACCTTTTAAAAACCCTTAAGATTTATGGCATGACTACCTCAATATGCTACAGTTTACTAAGGAATATGCTAAATCCAAAGTTTTCTCTTGGTGCCTACAGTCCTATAGAGAAGAGTGGTCAGAGTGGTAAATTTATTTACTTCCCTGATTAGTACTGTAACTCAGTTGCCTCTGCGGAGAGCTAAAGCCCAAAGTCAATATAGGTCTTCAAAGCACGCCTTCAGAGTCTGCAGCTTTTTGTGGTCAAATAAGAAAACAAAAAATTTAAATGTAATGTAACACTCATTGAATGTATTCAATATATTCAGCGGTGCACCTGCAGTCAGCTGAGGCTGAAGAAGTCACTTGTATGAATGACGACACGTTTCTCCCACTGAAAACGCTACATCCTGATGAACAGAGTCAGCCTTTTGGGATTCAATGTAATACATTTTAATACTACCCAAAGCTTTTTTTCTATGAGATCTGTGCTGGCTCTTTGTGGGATATTTATCTGCAATCTGTTGGTTTCCCAAAGTCTCCCTTTTTTCATTCATGAATGTGCCTCCTGATTGTAGAGATTGAATGATACGCCTGCCCGCTTGAGAGTGTTCTAACCAGATCGGGTTAAATGTTGTGAAGTTGTTTTTACTATAGAAATAATTCTGTCATCTGTGGTCTTTCAGGTGTTTGGAAGTGGCTGTGCTATCAGTGCTTTCCTTCTGCTAAAAAAAGGAAAAAAATGTTCATTTGGTCACTTCAAAAGTTTTCTTCAGATGTTAGTCATGAAACAACATGGAAAAAAGCCTCAACTGGCCATGAAATGACATTTAAGTCAATTACCCAGTTAAATTTAGGCCTTTGAAAATGCGGCAATATGGATAAAATAGCTTTAATTACTACAGTTAACATTTATTATTTGATTTCAAATCCACAGAGGTGGTGTACAGAGACAAAATGACCAAAATTTGATCTGTTTCCAACAAATTATGACCCTACATACAAATAACTTCATTTTGGGGGTTCAGTAGATTTAAGCCAACGGTACCACATTTTTTGCTAGGCCCCTCTTTATTTTACAAACACATCCTCCAACCACACACACCCATTTATTGTTTTCAAACCTCAAACCTTTTGTAGTAAAAGTAAACTGCAATAAAATAAACTACTAACTCTTTTAAACTACGTCCACACCTACTTGGGTATTTTTGAAAACGCAGCTTTTTCTATGCGTTCGGGCCTTTTGTCCACATGTAAACACGTTTGGAGTCACTGGAAACGAGTGAAAATGCCAACGTTTTTTAATTTAAAAAAAAATTAATTAAAAAAAAAAATTACATGTATGTATGCTATATGCATTTTGTCCATTCCTAAGTTGTGAGTCTACACCAGCCACTGACTTATGATTATGAATCACTCAGACTAATGTAAATCTTCAGTTTCTTTCTTTATTGAATAAACTCTGGCCAAAATACCGTCTTTAGTAATTAACATTTGAAATGATGAAGGCACTTGAAAAGTAACACAAAATTAGCTGCCTTTTCAGAGAAACACAAAAACTTTTCAGAAGTACGTATGGTTTGGTGAGGGCACAAAAGCCTGTTTCCTTTTTCCCTCCCAGGCTTCTAGACTTCTGATTGGCCGACATTTCTACACGGTTAGGATTTGGCGTGTTCTTGACTGTGTTTGACTTCATTTTTTGCATTTACATGTGGACAGAGATATTTTTTCAAAACTGCACGTGTGGACGGGTAGAATTAGTTTCCCCCGGGCAGGGGAAACTAATTCTGTCACTGATACCTACCTTGGCACCACCATTGTGCAAGTGAAGCCAAAGGCAAAATATGCTTCATCGTATTTTCCAGTCTTTGGCTTGGAAGAAAGTTGGTTTGCAAACATACTTAGCAATGTTTCATTTTCTGCTTTGCGTTTGTGTGGGAGCCCCGTCAAAAAACTGTCCATTATGCTAGCAGTGTCCAAGCACTGTTTTTTTATTCATACCGCCCCACCCATGCAAAGGCTCTGCGGGGGCGCACCCCCCACTTTTAAGCTATAAATGTGAAATCCATCAACAAGAATGGGAGTGCACAGCTGTATTATGAGCTCTGCGAGAGAGTATTTAGACACAGCAGTGTTTCAGATAAGCGCTAACATTACTATGCCAATATGCTACCAACTACACTGCTAACAAGCTGATTTTTAGTAGGGCTGTATCCAAAATCACTCAGTCTGTTGTGTCTCTGTCCAACAAATTATGTACCTAACTATATATACATTTTGATATTGTGCAGCTATTGTAGCCTGTCGTCATCATTGGTACTGTGGCATTCTGAGTGTAAAATTAGTTCTCTCAGTAGACTCTTTACTGCTGCTCATATTCATTGCTAATGAAACCAGCAGGGTGGTGATTTGAGAGACCCGCCAGCCTTTTAGAGCAAGTCACATCTGTGAGCAGTTACACTTCAGTATCTGTTGCTGGATGATCTGACTGTTCCACCTGTTTCACTTCTCTGAGAAGAGCACTGATTAGACAGGATTACATTTAAGTGGAGTAATGCATGTATAATGGTACAGTTTTAAGTCATCACACAACACAAGTAGTTTCACTGTACCTTCCTGATTAGAGATGCTTTCAGCAACTATGTTGGGGTGTGGTTGATTGACATCATTCTGTCCTCATACCAGGTTGAGCCAATAATACATTTTGATTTTGATCAAAAAAATGTGACTTTCAATAAATATCATAAGTTTAGTAACTAAAATAACTGTTTGGATCACACCAGTTCAATGTCAAGCATCATGCTGACATTCTGAGGCAAAAATGTTTAGTTATACTCTTTCAAATAAACAGTTTAATAAAAAATAATTAAAGGACATCAATTTTGGACATTGAAAAAAAAATATCCCTCAGTGGAAAAAAAAATCTTTCTGGAAGTTTTTTGGGGGTGTCTGATGTTCTCCATGGACATGTTGAACTAAGTCATGATTTCAAAGCAGAAGATCGTTCTTTCATCAAGCAACAAAATAATTTAATTGTAAAAATGTCGAAACCAAAACCAAGATGGCTGTGACGGCTGAGAAAATCAACAACTTGGTTTTTTCATTGATTGTGCATGCAAAGTCAAGCACAAAGTCAATTCTGAACGCAGCAGGGATCCACGTCTGTGCCTGTTTGTTCTCTAAAGTACTCCTTGGTGGGTGTTTTTCCGTCAAGAGTGAAAGTATTGAGTGTGATTTCAGTCTAGCGTCACTACACTAGTTAACAGTTTTTCAGAAAATATCTGCTTCTGAGATAAAATGTACTGCTTCTTATTGACTTTAAGATGTGATGAAGAATAACTGGCTACTTTTTAAAAGAGGTTTTTTATTTATTTGCTTTTTGACTTTTTACACCCCATCTGTTTATGGTTCATATATCTGGTAAGTTCTCATCTTGTTTCATTAAATAAGAATAAAAATAAATCAAATAAAGTTGATAAAGAGAAGACCAAATATAAAAGATATTAGAAATACTGGGAGGATTATTCCACCTCTGTTCACAGCCCTGTACTGAATTTATTTAGCGCCCCAGCCTGGCAGGCCACGTCAAAATGTTCTGTCTAGGTGTGATTTCATCATTTACTCAGAGTATTATGACATTTTTTTGGATGTCTCCAGAACCAAACTATTTTAATTTTTTAACAATGTAGGACACCAATACAAGAAATATGAGGGTTATATTTCACCTGTGCAAGTTCAATATGCCTTTTCAGCATCACATTGTGAAAGAAGATAAACAAATATATTATTTGTGGGATATTTTAGTCTAACTTTACTTTGAAGATTTGCTGCAATTTTAATGTCAAATTTAAGGTCACAGGAGAGGTCAAAAGTTTAAATGAAAAAAATAGTGTAATCGCATTTCATTGATGGTGCACTATCAAACCATAAGACGTTTTTTTTTACCCACATTTGAGCTATTTTTGCTAAAATTGAGGTAAATATTATTTTAGTCATTTCTGGCTTGACTTGAGAACTTCTGCTCTTAGAACTATTTTTTACTGTAATGTAAAGCATCTTATTCAATTCAAGTGATATAAACAGTACAGAGGGGCACAGTGGTAACGTAGCACTGTTGCTTCATCGCAAGAAGGTGCTGGGTACCCAGCCTCCCCCACTGTTCAAAGACATGTTTGTTAATTAGTGCTTCTGAATTGGTCGTTAGTGTGAGTGGTTGTCTCAATATTAGATTGGCAAGCTGTCCAGGATATATACTGCCCCCTGTCTTGTGACAGCTGGGATAGGCTTCACCCCCCCCACTTTCCAGTATTGGGTAAGTGGAAGTAAATGGTTGGATGAATGTAAAAGTTTGGCTGCATTTATTTCAGAAGTATTTTTGGCTGTAGACCAGTGGATTAGTGCCGAAAACCACGTAGTTCTGTCCGATTTTGTTTTAATGGTCATGCTTGAGTGCTTTTGTGGTTAGGTATATGTGTTGGTTTCTTCGCTCTTCAGAGACATTTATTTGGGCTTTTCTCGTCTGGAATAAAAACCATTTCAGTTCAACACTTACTGGTGGGATATCTCCCAGGAGGCAATTACAGTCCATTCTATTTCACAATTACTGTGATCATCCATGTAGGAGGGCACAGCTCTAGGAACAGCTGGGACGAATAAATCAAAGCTGTGAGAGCTGAGCAGGTGGAATTGTACATTTTCACTGTATCATCTGCTGTAGATTGTAGTTTTGCTGCATGGTGTGTTGCACAGGTGTAGCCATCACTCAAAGCCAAGAAGGTGTGAAATATGCAAGTCAGGCAATTTCTCCGCTGTTATTGGAGTGAAGTTGTGTCCAACTTTTTACTCTTTTAGTGGTTGTGTGTGTTGATTTCATTTCATTAAAAGAAAATCTGATTCAATTGGTTAAAGATGAATGTTAAATAAGTTGTGTTTTTACCATTTTCTTTCTCAAATTCATTTCTTATTTATGTTTGTTTGTATTTTTTGTTATCCACACTCCTGTACTGATATATGTATATACATGCCAAATGTGTGTGTATTTTTTTTCTGAGGTTCCTGCAACAAACCCATTTAAGTGGTGTAAACTAATTCCATGCCACTCCAAGGATGGAAAGTTACACTTGAAAAATTTAGTGACTGCATGTCGTTTCCAAAACAAGGTCATGTTGGCTTTGAATAATCCAGACCCCTCTCAATAGTTTTAATTTTAACCACTTCATTTTCTTCTTCTTCTATTCCATAGCTTTTGAATGTTTGCCCTTCATTTTCAAATAAAAGATAAACATCTGCACAACATCACACAAAATACAACATTATCATGTGTATTATCCACACAGCTGGTTCTTTTATTTGAAGGAAAAGAAGCTATTTGCACTTTTCAATAGCTACTCGAAATTGGGAAACCGTGTAAATGTATCCAGGAGGCACAGATGTCAGGCAAATGTATTTGTTTAGCTGACTCAAGAAAGTGAATCATCTAAAAGTCAAGTTAACTACTCCATGAATTTGATACATCCATATATGAAAATGTAGCCATATGACATTATATTTTGTGTTCTGTCATTGTTAAACCCTTATATTTGGCATTTTTGAAAACAGATATTATCACAGAGGGGGATGCAGAGAGTATGATTCTGGTAGGATAGCCATAAAGTATGCTATAAGCCATAACCTTAATAAGAATCTGTTTACTGAGGTCATAAATCAAGTGAGAAGTCAATTTTTAACAGACTTCTGCAAAATTGGGCTTATTTATTTGCATCACTGTGCAAAAAGTAATGCATTATGTTACTTATTTATTCCCAGGAGGAAGGAATTTGTTACACTACTTGTTATATTATTTTTGCATTACTCTACAACATTGGACTGGGATGCAATGTCACATAATTACCTAATAAAACCTAAACCTTAGTATATCGTCTGGCACACCAACATAAATCTCTATCCAAATGAGGGCACAGAGAATATTTCTTTTACAGTTGGATAACCAGGCCAAAGAGCGCTTCATTCATTATAATTTAAGGTGAAATGAAAATGAAAGTGACATTTTATATAGCAACCTTAGCAAGGAGGTTGGAATATCTTAACAGACAAATCTGATTACTTGTAAATGACAGTGTAGACAATCTCTCCTAATGATTAAATTTTGCTCCAACAATTCTGAGTGAGGCCTTTAGTGGAATAAGTTAGCTTTCCTAGTCCACTGCTTTTGTCAGCTACAAAAAAGTACTGCTCACAAAACAATTGATTTAAAAATATATGGCCATTTACGATGGGACGATATTAACAATGTACACACCACCTGTATGCCCTTGTCAAGTCCGTGTCTTTGTGTTATGTTTCCTGTTTTACTTTGAAAGTCTGTGTTGCACGTTAATGTATCTGGTTTTGCTTCCCTTGTCTCGTTAGCCCTGATTTGTCCCAGCTGTGTTTCCCTCGCGTCTCCCATTCCCTGACTACTCCCTCTGTGTATTTAAGCCCTGTGTTTCTCTTTGGCCTGTGTCGCCAGTATTCTGTTTTTGCCATCAAGCAATAAAGCTGAGTTTTGAGTTCACGTTTACCTCCGTTAGTCTGCACTTTGGGGTCCACCATTCCTGCCTGCACACAACTCTACTTGACAAAATATCCACAAGTTACAAAACAACCAGAGAAATTAGACTCTTTTCAAGTTTCCCAGTGGGATACTCTTGAGTGCTGAGGTCATTTATAAGGTTTCAATTTGGTATCAAGCTGGTCTGAAAGTGGCTGAATGTGGTTATTGGAGCCATTTAGCCACTTGTTCACTGTTATATTGAGGAGATGAATGTCTACAGTTGTCAGGAAACTTTGGTCAGTACTATAGCTTTATTCTAGCAGTAATTCTTAGCAGACAGCCTCTGTTTCCTGCCTAAATGTTCAAATGCTGTGGGATGCCTGTCCTTGAAGGTTCTAATTTCCAGTGATCTATTAGTTTTTAACTGCTTGATGCTCTACTGTTATATGAATGAGCCACACAGTAATTGTGGACTTGATGTAGTTATAGAAGCAGTCCCATTTATCATGTGAACAAGGGGGGCAAACCTAGGGGATCAAATATTTATGTTAAGATGTATTACTGAACTAGTATTTCACACACTTCCATTATCCACTTCATTTTACTTAGTATGAATACCCACTGATGCAGACAGTTTGCTACTGTGGACAATGAGTTACCCATAAATAAAACATAAACATAAAGAATGCAGACAGGGTGGCACGCTTCAGTTATTGTCTGATTGAAGATGGAGATGGAGCTCGGATGCGGTTACAATTAAGGTAGTGTCTAGAGATTAAAGTGAAATAATCAAATCAGTCCCTTTTTGAGAAGAAAGGTTGGCGGTGGCTTATAAAGGTACCAGGTAAACATCAAATAAACCTTTGAGACAGATTACTGCATTTAAATGTTATTACTTTCAGTTGTGTTGGTTATATTTTAAACTGTGCCCAGTACAAAATGAAATCTGTCTTGCAAATATAGCTTTGTTTCAGAGACACGCTTAGATCTATAGTATATCATTTTTAGTTGCAGCCTTGTGTAGTGCGGCTCCCACTGATTCTGATTTGCATTTACATGCTGTTCGTGCAAACTTTTAATATAAAAAGAAACATTAAAATGGAAAAGGTTGATTTGAGATGCCACAGTGGGACGAGTCAGCACTTACAGTGACAGAATGGGGGGCGGAAAATACAGGTTGCTGGACCTCATGCATGCCTGTCTACCCCCATCATGCTCATGTGAACAGCAGGCGGTTTACAGGATGTGTCATGTCATTATTCACCACCAGGGGCCAATGAATGGAGAGCGGCAGAATGCTTTCTAAACAGTGTTTTCCCTTGTGCGACGGAAAGACCAGAAGTGCACGCACACACACGTGTGCGTGTGTGTGTGTGTGTGTGTGTGTGTGTGTGTGTGTGTGTGTGTGTGTGTGTGTGTGTGTGTGTGTGTGTGTATATGTGTGTTAACGTCTTTGTGCATTAGCCCATGTTCGGGAGAGAGAGGGAGAGGGAATGTGAGACAGTGAAGGTAAGCAAATGAGCAAGAGAGAATGTCTGTGTATGCGAGCACTCAACATCCCTCCGAGGTATTTTTAGAGTTGTTTTTTGTTTTTTTGTTTTGTTTTGCTTTTTTTTCCAACATCCTCTGCAGAGTTAGTTTTCCAGTCAGACAATATAAAGGTCTGTCATGCATTTCTCAATCATACACATTGCTATAGCCAGAGTGTCAACATTTATAGGACTCGGACTCCTAAGCAATGAGTCATTTTTAGTTGTCATGTTTGAAATATAATTTTCATGTTTATCAAGCATTACTTAAAACATACACACATCCAGGCATCCATCCATACAAGGACACTCTGTGCCTGTTTAACTAGTAACCAATTACCTTACAATCTGGCATGCTGGGTTTGGAGGGAAAGGGCATATTCATATTGGAATTTTAATGTGCTGCACTCATGGTAAAGTGGGGATTTGTGTTTTGTCTATGTCAGATTATATCATCAAAAGACAAAGTCACAAAAACATTAATATTCGCTTGAATTAGACAAGAGAATACAGGCAATGATTGGAGCTCGGTAATAAATTAAACAAAATGTAAACTTTTAAAAAAAAAAAGATCTGAAGCCATAATGTCAGTGCAGTTAATAAGAATTTTTTGGAAGCGGAGACTCTAACGTGACAATTGTCTAACATCATTTTTCAGACAGATTTTGTACAACTGCTAAAAGGGAGACAGGAATAATTCAGGGTCAATTCTGATTGGCTAAGTCTCTTGACCTTCTAAAACATGTTTTCTGTTAGTCATGTGGAAAGTTGTGAGGTTAGTGAATTTTTAATGACAGATTTTCCGGAACGTTAATAATAAAAATAATGATTGTTATGAAAGTAAGGAATTTTCACACTCATGCTTATTGGTGAATCTATACTAAGAAATTGTGTTTTACAGTAAAAACACAGGCAAAATATTACAGTACCGACCACTTAAAATTACTTCATTATTCAAAGCCAGTAATCGCACCTTTACATCAACACTTTTAGTTTTATTCCAATTTATATTTGCAATATTTTAACAAAAGGTTTTGTCCATACCTTGATATGGACCTTGATTGTTTACGTTATCAGATAAACAATAAAAATTTTTTTTAATGATTCAGGAATCTGTGTTCTTTTTTTGAATTCAGTGTCTATATGGGAGTTTATATTTAGATCGTAAGATAGAGCTCAAAACTTAATTTATACTGTCTCCTCATTTTCCCCTCTCCCTTCCTAGATCCCTGTAATGACAGGAGCCTTCATGGACTCCTCGCCCAATGATGACTACAGCGGCGAGCACTCTCTCTTTAACTCCTCGGCCAGCGTCCATGCCGCTGCCTCAGCCGCCTCGGTACACGGCCAGCCGGATGAGCAGCAGTCCATGTCCAGCGATGCCATCTGGCTCTGGATTGCCATCATCGCCACGATTGGAAACATTGTGGTGGTGGGCGTTGTCTATGCCTGCACTTTCTGATGAACACATGCTTACAAAGACAACTCGCACACTCACACATCCTGCTTTTTCTCAGTCTCTGGACCCTCGAAGTAGGCTTTGTAGACAATCTCTCGCTCTCTGTGTCTCTCGCTGTCTTTCTTTTTATCCCTCACACTTTTTTGGCAGGGAAGGGGAGGGAAGGACCTGAGGGTGTAAAAGTAGTGATACTTGACAGTGACATATAGACT
Organism: Pelvicachromis taeniatus; assembly: GCA_015108175.1. Lineage (NCBI taxonomy): Eukaryota > Metazoa > Chordata > Actinopteri > Cichliformes > Cichlidae > Pelvicachromis > Pelvicachromis taeniatus. Next base: position 8,905 of record VURO01013878.1, on the reverse strand, counting down.
GCTATACTTCTTCACTGAGGCGAAAGACTGAAATTTGGCAGCATTTATCAGCAACAAGCACTTTTGAATGCTACAGCTTGAGAATAAGGTTATGTGCACAGCAGCTCTTTAGTTGAAAACAGAAAGAAATCTGTGCTCTCAACCATTAATCAAAAGGATTTTTTTTTTAGCTTAAGTTTGTTTTCGTGTTTCTGCTCATACAACGCTCACTTATTATGTAGGAGGGAGGATGGAGATTAAATGGGACTTAAGATTCAGGTTGAACTGGGCCATCTGAAACAACCACCAGATACTTGCTAAGCAATTTAGGACAAAGCAGCTTAATTATGCCACTGAACAGAGATGGACCTTATTAAAAGATTTAGAAAGTGTAAAAAAATATCTGCAAGATAAGCAGTACCGAGATTCTCCTATATGCTGATGAAACAGAACGTATGGTTATATTGATCATCTGTGTATTTAGTGTCTTTCTAAAGGTGAAAGAGAACAGGAAACTGCATTCATTAAAGACACTTAAATTGATTGTTTACAGCAGTGGCATGTCAATTACACACAAAAGACATTTTTCTAGACATTACCCCATGGAAGTGCATGTACAAATGTCCAGCAGAGTCCAGCTCCCTAGTACACTTCCACAAGAGCCAGATGTATAGCACTCTGAGAATAGAGGAGCTAACTGACCTGTGAATTCACAGCGAGTGAGTGGGCATGATTTGTCTGCTTTTTGCATGCTCTATCCTGGTAAGTCTCCTTACCCAAAATATACTGGGTATTTCCAGCTGTGAGAATGCATCTGAACTAGACCATCTCATATTATACTCCATGTGTGAGAAAGGCACTTTTGTTTAGTGTGCTGACCAGATTCTCATAATAGTGAGTCTAGGAGTTGTTATCATGCCCTTAATGTGAAATTCCTTCAGTAAAAGTGGCTATTACAAACTCTAATCATATTGTCATAGTCTGCTTAGATAGAACTAGATAGATGTAAACAAAATGTAATTAGAAGCACAAATCATATTACACATACACAGCTTTTTTTTTTCTCCCTGCTCAACTTTTTCCATAGTTGTTTTTTCACCTATAAGTGATGTATTTCATCACCCAGCAGCAGAAGGTGAACGTTTCTGATATTACACAGTTGTACTGGAAGATGTGGAGAGAACAGTACATGTATGTATCCCCAAATGATGTAACTCTAAGCAGAACTGTGGTAAACTTTGTTTTAAATATATTCAACTATGTGTGAAATCTCATATATAGTTGTCTTTTAAATTTTTCACTATTGGAGGTAATTTGGTCTGCGTTAGTGTGGATGGTAGGGCCAGCTTTTCAGTAGCAAGTAGTAACTTTACCTTAAGACCCAAAGATATGAATTGGTTTTCATGTGAAACATAACATACGATGCACTGCACTTACACTGAAAATGTAGTTAGTAGGCTTTGATCTGCTAATTGATGTTTGTGCTTTGGTTAAATGTCCCTTATAAGCTGCAATGGAAAACTATACAAATATGGGCCTACTAAAGTCAGCAAGTTGTTTTATCTGTCAACTGTTCTATTTTTTTAGTGTGATAAACTTGACTGTTATCCACAAGCCTTGATTATACTCCTTTGTGGATATGAACACAGACAGCTGGAGACAGCCGAATAGTCGTTCTTGTTACTTATTTGAAATTTGCCGCCTGGGGCGCGTGCGTAGTTTGTGTATTGTAATGTCAAGTCTCCAAATTAGTCTGTGCGGGTCACAAAACCTGGTAGGCATGTGAACAGCCACATGAGCCCTCAAGCTCACTGTCTGCTGACAAATCTGGACCCAAGCGGACCCACGTTGAAAGTATAATCAAGGCCTTAGAGGGTTGATAGGTCTTTGCTCAGACAAGTAAGTCAAGATTTTGTGGCATTTAGACAATACCAGTAAATATAATCCAGTCTTGTAAACACCTGTAAACTGTTCAAATGTTCATACACTAGAAATAAAAAAAAACTGGCTTACTGTATGTATTGTACTATGTAAAGTAAAATTTAGACACTCAATTACAATAAGAGGACTTTTCAAACCTGTTATTTTTAATAAAGTGTTGATGTAGAAATATTTAGAAGTGTTGTAAACCACATACACAATGCTCCTTTTGTAAAGACACATGCTACTATTAAAATTTATGTACTAATGCAAGATTGGTTTCCCGTGTTGACTAAAGAAGCACACACTTATTATTAAAATGCAAAATTTGTGACTTTGTACGCTGACTGCAGAAAAAAGAATTTGTTTCAGTTTCACCTGTCTCCAGCTGAATCACCTGGCTTTGTTCTCGGTGAAGCCAGTGCACTGGCAGGCATCAGCACACCACTATTTGCAGCTTAGCCATCAGGTGAGATTGATTCTAAGCTCAAATCACACCATCTGTCATTTTGACACAAGCGCCACTTGTTTAAAAATTACCTGGATTTTGTTCTCTGCAGCACTTATTTACTCTGACTCTCTGATTTCATACTTGTTTTGCTGAACAAATAGGAAGACTGCAAAAAACAAGCACTTTAAAAAACATGAATTGCATTAGGGTGTACATAGGAAGTACATCTGTATACTGCTAAATAAGTAACACAAATATAAGTGTATTGTCAGCAAATCAATGTAACAGCTAAATGAGCTAGATGTAGTTTGAGATGTATAGATGTATAGACATGGTTGCTATCATGAATAGACCTTAAACAAATAGATACAACTAAAACAAAGTGAAATATTTATCTGAGGTTGTATTTTCCTAATTTTAAAGTAGTTCTAAGAACTTTTACAATTGTGTTTGTAAAATCTGATCTGAGGGATCACATTCATATTTTCATGTAACTGCAGTGATCAAACTTTACCTCATCCTATAAGAATGAGTATGTCCTTTCCCAATTGAAATGCCAGCAAAAGTTGGTAATATGTGGATCAGCTCCTTTCAGATTTGCCTTGAGCATTTCTGTTCCCCCACCAGCAGATGAGATACAGATGGAAGCGAAAGTGAATGCACATGATCTTCGAACAACCTTCACATTGCTTCCGCAGCATTGCGCCTTATATCCTCCAAATCCGATCAAACGACTCAGCTGGGAGAAAAAAATCCCCAGGGTCTCACAACAGCCGTTGACTCCTAGAGGGAAATCTGGCCAGTTTTATTTATAAAGCCGCAAATCACAAATCACAAACATGCCTCAGAAGGCTTTTCACAGCAGCCGGCGTCCTCTATTCTTAACTCCATCAAAGAAAATAAATAACTATTGACCTTGCCTTGGATCATTTATGCTAATGTGGGGTAATCATTACACTTTTAGGTGATGGCTTTGTGAAATGCACGGTAGTTGAGACTTATACGGAGAAAGTGAAATGACACTGATTTTACCTGTGAATAATAAATGTTTATTTCAACTGAGCTGGAAAAAAAAATGTGAAGTAGTATGTGGGGAGAGTTTATCTCACTCCTCCACTGCTGGCCCACAGTCTCACAGGATGTAAGGCTTCAGCTTGAATCACATCCAGTTGAGAGTGAAAGGTTGGTGACAAGTTGCTGGATATGCTAATGTATGCCAAGCTGCTTAGACACATCTTATCAAACTGTCACTTTAGAGACACATGGGGACACACAGTACACTGTAATAATAAATAAATATAAAATATAAACAAAGACAATGTCTGCAGCATTCTGCCAATATATTTCCTATTTTCTTCTTAAACAAAAGTTAATGGGCATTTCCATAAATCGTATTTAATGCATAGTTAGAAGTACGTAAAAACATCTGTAAAAAATTGAGATGGAAATTGAAGAACATCAGGTTTTGTTACAGGCGATAAAATACATCTGTGTTTTAAGAAGATGTACAATTGCATAACAGTAATAAGAGTACTATGTAACCAGATTAAGGTTTGACCATATTTATATTCATCTAGATGAGATTGTGCCAGAACCACTAAATAATTATAGCCTATTCATGTGCTGTTTAAAGAAATATGCTATCATTATTTGTACTAATGGATTATTCCTGGTGTGCACTGGTATGTACTTCCACTCGCTCTTTTTTTTTTGTAAAAAAGTTGGCGGTGCTACTGACTGACTGAATCTTGTTTTTCCTTCAGGGCTTATGTAGTTAAGTGCGCTCACTGCTGAGTCCTGCGAGCAACATTTAGCACTACAAACCTGAATACTCCACTCACTGCCCTCAGTGTTCTCATACATGCATAACTGTAGCTCATACACCGCAGAATCCTGAAAACTCGGGAGCCCCGAGGCTCGAAACATTCATTCTCAAATAGTAGCCAACTAACTTGAACTAAGAAGCTAACTTGCTTCTTAGTTAGTTAGCATCATGCGTTCTAATACTTTCCACTGTTGCTCATGTTTGGTAAGAAAACCTTGTTTGCGTTACGTATTTTGGTTTGATCAACTTTATTTTCAGGGAATTGTTTTCTGCTACTGTTATAATATATAGCATACAGTAGAAATGTTCTGTTTCACTCCATCACCTGTCCACAGGCTTAATCATTTGGAAACACGATGATGTTTTACTGGGGGGAAAAAAGTGTCTGTTGGTTACAGTGATGTTGTCAGCACCATGGCTTGAGTCATGGGCTTGGCTGCGCAGCAGAGAGTTCAAATGAATGAATTTGTTGCGGCACACCACAATAGAAGGAGCCTAATGGAGATGCATTGGTTTGCCGCAGGATCATGTTAATGGGTTTTCTGACTTGAGATTAGGTTGTTACTGGAATCGATACTGGGATTTTGCTCACAGGTTTCAACTTGCAGTCACTTTCAAAACAGGAAAACAAAAGTGCTTCTTTCTATCAGCTCACCAGCCGCATTCGCTCTATATCACACTGTATTTGTGTAGCTCTGATGAAAACAGACACTAATATGGTGCAAGTATCAGAGCATGACATGAGTTATGCTGTTTTTGCATCGTCTGTAATTGACTCTAGCATGGGAATGATTTACGACTTGAGCAGCACATTTAGGATAAAATTTTATGCCCTATCCAATGACTGCGCAAGTAAATGAATGACAGCTGTCATCATTTTGAGATATTACAGAGATCTAATTTACTGGCATTGTGTTATTTCATATTTCATAGCTTTCAAATAGCAAGCTCAGTTCCATATGTGATCTACTCTGTGGAAGTATGGTTCAACTTATACAACACCAACACTAATCCACTGTATATGCAACACAGGAAAGCTCTAAGATTTATAAATGGAATGGATTATTATAAACCAACAAGGTGAATATTCAATAAACTAGACGTCGTAAAATGTTACAATTTAGTTGTGCGTGTTTGTTTTGGTGACATCCCAAATGTTGCCTACACTTTTTCCATCAATAATTTATGTCGTTCCCATTGAATTTAATTCTTTATTGTCAACATTTATTGATTTAACTTCTTTTTTTATTTTTTTTTTTTTTTTTTTTTATTTAGATTTTTGTTTTT
>VURO01013875.1:1811-16491 GCA_015108175.1 Pelvicachromis taeniatus | reverse complement strand
GTGCCAGGTATTTCCAGCTATTATCGACATACAGTTGAAGGTTCGGCACAGCATCCACCCAGCATTTTGTTCTCCGAAATGCACATTTTCTAGTTTCCATCTGTTGTCCATAACACAAAAAATATAGACATGATAATAATTCATAAAAAGTTCATAATTCATTCATAATAAAACTCCATCACCAAAACTCACACATACACACCAGTCTATTCCCAAATAAAACATTCAAACTATACAACTTATACATGATCACACACTTGATTTATCCATAACCAATTCCTAACCTGTGCCTTAAACAAGTTAAATGTAGAGCAGTGTCTAATGGATTGGGGACGACTGTTCCACAGATGGCCACCGTGGACAGAAAGGACGTTCTGCCCAAATGCTGTCCGCCTGTGGGGTATAAACAAGTCTCCTCGGGTTGTGGCTCGAGTGGTCCTGGCTAAGCTTTCTTTAAGCCTAATAAACCGTCTTAGTGGTGGTGGAGCAAGGGAGTGTAAGACTGTATATATTAAACACAGCCTTTTGAATTTCACCAAATTATTGAGGTTCAATAATTTAGGTTTTTTTAACACATGACAGTGGTGGTGAGAAATCGTTTTTTTGTCAAGTAGTTTGCTTAAGTCAAAATGTATCAGACACAGTAACTGTCCAGTTTGAGCGCTACCATCTTAAAATGTGAGGGAAGCAGTCTCACTTGGCTTTATGTAACTTATGTTAATGTTTGTACAGTGACTACAAATGCCAAGCTGAATCCCTACGTGTAAAAATAATGTCTTATCTTTGTTTTCTCATTACACTTCTAATGCACCCAACCAACTTGAATTGCCTGCATGAAGAACCTTGCAGTGTTTCATTCATTAATGGTTATGGCAGTGTGTATTTGGATTTTGGATCTCAATTATTCTGCTTTAGGTTACATTTTGCGGAGAATACCGTAATGTGAGCGATTGTAAGCATAAGTCTTTGTTTCATTCCTTTCGCATGCTGCTTTATGCCCTTGTGCGGTTTACTAATTAGCAACTGCTCGTCACAAGTGATCAGTACAGTAAAATAAAGCCACACAGGAAATTAGATATTGGTTTTACACTCGGTCGTCATGCTACTCGATAAAATCGGCCTAACGAACATCAGCTAATGAAATACAACTCGCTCTGCTAATAACACCTGAAACAGAAAATTGAATATGGGATACATACAGGTAAGAAATGTGTTTGTAATGTGAGAGCGCACGAGTCTGTACGAGGTTTTCAGGATGTGTATGTCTGTGTGTTTGTGTTTGTATTGATGCGGTTGTGTGTAAGTGTTTGACCTTTGCTAGGTATTGCTGATATGCCTGATCTATTCCAGTGTTAAGTAGGATGCTGGGAAGTGGGGCAGGACAAACCACAGTCCAATTAAAACTGAAGCTGTTGAATTAAGGGATCTGGAGGGAAATCTATACAACAAGGGTGTACCGAGAGGTTTTGTGTGCATGTGTGTGGTGAACCTTAAATAGATCCTACCTATGTTATTGTCTGACTAAGTCTATCCACAGTTTGTAACCAGCTTTTAGTCAAGTGTACTACTGTACTCAGTACATTTAGTCTGCACACTCTGTTTTGTGTGCATCTTAGTTTGTGTTTGCGTGTGTGTGTGTTTGTGTGTCCTCTGCTCCCATTTAGGGCTGTAGACTAAATATCCGGGTGCATTTGTGTCTACCCTTGGCAGTAATTACTAAGACTATTGGAGCGTCACCACAGATGCACACACAGCACAGGCAACAACACACATGCACACAAACAGCCAGACAGACACATTGACTGGTAATTGCACACTGCCCTCCATTATTTTGGCTTCCTTCAGGGCTCAGAGTTGTGTGTAAAATGGAAAAAAAAATAAATAAAAATGAACACATGTATAACTGTAGAACAAATATGAAACCCATTTTACATTTTATCAGTCCTCTGTTCTTCAGTGCTTCGCAGCAGGTGCCAGTTTATTAGCCCTCATCTTCACACCTGAATTCTCCTCTCAGCACATCTGTTCTCCCAAAAAGATCACGTTTCTCCTTTAATGCACGCTCCTACCGGTCTAGTGGTTCTATTTTATGTAATGTGCAGAGTTTGGGTCATTATTTATAAAAAGTAACGTATTACACATTGCTTGTTACTTACTTACTTTAAAGTAATGCATTACGTGACTTAATCACTTGCTACATTACGTTCTCATTAATCCATAAAATGACCTGAAATGCAGAGTCTCATAATTGACAGCTAACAATATAAAAATCTACAGTTCCACGAATCCACAAATCATCACAAATCGCTATCCTAATGAGGACGAACATGCAATCTTTCTTTTAGTGTTAACTTAGAAACAAAAAGCCAACAACACAAAGATAAGATGAAAAAGAGCCCAAAAAAAAAGAGACTTCAGGTAGAGATTGAGGCTGCAAGTGTGACTGCTCATTACTGCTTTGGTTATATTCAGGGTCTGGCTGCTGTCATCATTCACTCAGCTTTATCACTCTGGGTTTTTAACTAGCTTTGTGTTAGCATGCTGTCTTGCAGACGCTTACAAGGAGCCAGAGTTCTGTTAGCAGCATAATGCAATTGTTATTGTCCTGGATACATATTGCATCTCACTATTGCACTCACTGCATCCTTGAGTGCAATAAAAATAAAAGTAAAGTCCATATCTGTGCTCTACCATTTTCCTCCTCCCACACAAAGCCAACATTAGCTGTTTGTAGCACAAGTGTGGAGGAAGAAAAATGTCGGATTCTTTTCATATTAGCAAGTTCTTTTTTCTTTCTACTCACCTGGCGCAGATAACTAAAGAACCTTCATAACAGAAGTAACAAAATTAGTGTAACTGTAAAGTAATCAGTGAATGTAGTATAGTAATTTGTTACATTAATGTGATTACAGTAACGCGTTACAATGTAAAACTGTTAGGGTGCCTGGGTCGTCGACCCAGAGGTTTTTGGTTCTTTGATTTTGTGTATTTCATTATGTTCTAGCTTTCTTTGTCTAATGGGTTATAGAATTGTTCTAAGTTTAGATTGCCTGTGTGGTTTATGTTAGAGTTTTAGTCTTCTGGTTTCAGTCTGTGGTCCATAGTTACCGTCTCCCCTGTCAGCTGTATCCCCTTGTCAAGTCCGCATGTGTCAAGTCCACCATCCCTGCCTGCACGCAGCTCATGCCAAAAGTAATGCGTTACAAAGTAACACAAAATGGAAATCTTCTTATATAGTGCTTTTCTGTTCTTTATGAGCACCCCAGACCTGGTGTTTAAGAGAGGACCTGAAATATTTGACATTAACACAACATAATGTCACCAAATTTCCAAACATCATGTTAGGTAGAGAAGTAGCTTTGAGTCTCTCGAACGAACATTGTATTATTGTTTTGTTGTCATTGTAAAAAAACAAGTTATTTATGTTTTAATGACAACATGAATGAAAAGATAAAGTATTTTTATACTCACTCCTCATCAGTATTTATACGTGGGGCTCTTTTATTTTCCCTATTCAGGCTCTCTACTTAAATAATGGCTCCTACATTCAAGTGCCTCCACTTTCATTTGAGCTTCATAGTAGGTCAAATATTATAAGTCCATAATAATGGTGGGCATGTGGTGGGGGAAGCTGAAGGGCTAGATTAATTGGACAAATACTATACAGATGAAGTCATGGTAATTATTTAATGTCTGTGTGAATATTGAGTGAAAAATGTGTTACAGTAAGCGACTGCCAAAGTCGTTTACCCACAGGCATCATTGGACATATTGTATCATCCCCTGTGATGCTCTCTCGGGCCTATGCTGAAGTCACCTTTGTTTTTGTTTGTTTGTTTGTCTGTTTTGCCTGTGGGGTCTCTTTGCATTTTGTCTGACTTTCAGCAAGCGGAATGCTGCTTCATCAGACTGAGATCTTGGGATGTTTCCTGGATTTTCTAAATGGGGTGAGACAGGAGGGACTGAGAATAATGTAGAGGGGCCCACAGGAAATCACAATTTTTAATCAGAAATAAAATTAGTGTTGAAAATTCACACTTAAGAAATTAGGCATGATTTTAAGGCTCATGTGCTGCCCTGTGTTCTACCACACATTTATTATACGAAATGTGGAGCTGCACAAGTTTTAGACGTAATTTTTGGTTGGATAATTGTTTTTCAGATCGGGGGGAAAAAGTATTTAGCTTGCCTGCTTAAGTAACAGTTATTGTATGAGTGCACAAGTTGTTCACTCATGAGGCGTGCCACCTCATAGCTCCATTCTAGATACATCCCTGCTGATTAGTTGAATAACTGGAGGATATTCTACCTCTGTATGGTAAAGATCTTTGGTTGCGTTGGCTTTGTGTTTGAATATGATAATCAATATTATAAACCTTTTTTTTTTTTTTAATTATTTTAATGTACAAGCACAGCTTTGAAAGTGTGTTTTGGGTCATAAGCTGTTGCTTTTTTTTCCCTGTACAGTGGAACTCCGGGTTACGAGTTTAATCCGTTTCGGAACCGAGCTGGTAACCCGATCTGCTCGTAACCCGAACGAATTTTCCCCATTTCAAATAATGGAAATGAGATTAATCCGTTCCAGCCCTCCCAAAAAGTCCCCAAAATATCATAAATAATGGGGAAAAAAACATGTTTTAAAATAAGAAACAAACATCAAAATACTGTATTAGTAATAATATAACTTTAATAGTTAAATAAAAGATTAACCAACTTAAGAAAATATAACCTTACCTTGGCGGCAGACGATTGCAGTTAACGGAGAGCGGCTGAGGAGGGAGGGAGGACTAGATACGTACTGGCACGACACGTAGATGTACGTACACGTAGGGTAAAACTAAAACAACACTTTCTTAAACTTCAAACAAAACTAAAATTGCACTTTCTTAACTGCATGAATTGTAAAAAAAATAAAAATTTCTAAACGTTAAACTTAGCCTACGTACACTTAACATTACATAGGAGCGTATGATACATTTTACGATAATCATTTGTTTTTGCCTTTTTGGCTGCATTTTTGGCACCGTCACATAAAAAAACTAAAATTGCACTTTCTTAATTGTATGTACATACGGACTTGAGCCAAGCAGGTGTCATCATAGGGGTAGAAGTTTCCGGGTAAGAAAGGCGAAGCGGAAACTAGTGGCGACGTATCGGAGCTCGCCTCGTAAAACGGGCAGAAATTTAGCTCGGATCGCGCTCGTAAACCGAATGACTCCTATACCGAGCTGCTCGTAACCCGGGTTTCCACTGTGCTTTCATCTTTTCATGATTTTGTTAGAGGAACCGAACTTCGTCCTAGAGAGGTGTTTTTTGTTGTGGTCACTCCTCTAAGGCTCTGGTTATGAAGCTTATGAAATTCTCCTCAGATTTCTGAAAAAACAAAAGAAAAACAAACAATTGCATCCTGGCAAGCATTGCAGTCACAATGGGAGTTTTACACCATGCAGATCATTTTCCAATCATTTTGAGCTTGTTTGCCTTTTTTGTTATTTCCTTAAGACAAAAAAATGTTCTGGAAATGAACTACTATTAGTATTTTTCTGATAAACTTTCCATTTTTTCTACTTCTGTGGTCACCTGATTATATACTGAGTCAATCTAAAGGTCAAAGCTCAACTCTTAATTAACTCTGAGCCATGTGTGAGCTCTTCTGTGCATGACCTAGTACCAAAATGACAACCGAATGCCTTAGAAACTTTTAGTCACTAAGTGTCAAGCCAATTACTTTTGAGCCCTCCCAATTTAAAGGGCCGTATCTAACACAAAGTTCTTGCAATATTGATGTAACCTCAAAGTGCAACTCTGGCTTGGCACTTTAATGTACTATTCATTATTTTCCTTCAAATCAAATATGCTTAGTCACAAAGCATGACGAACAAAAGTCATGTAACTGCCCAAATATAGTACTGGAAGTTATACTGTCTTCTGTATCTGTCAGTGACTATCCTGACAATTTACTAAACTCAATTTAAAACTACTTGACAGATTTTTACAACGTGAAAGTGTGAAAACTTTATGCCCTACATGAAAGACTGTTTAATATAAGCAAATTACTTGCACCACCCTTATCCCTAAAATGGATATACATTTCATCAGATAATGAAATGCAAAGATTTCAGGCAATAATACCTAAAACAGGAAATTGATTGTGGAATCTATTGAGGTAAGAAATTTGTTTGCAGTGTGAGTTTGCACATACATATGTGCAGTTGTGAATCCATAAAAAGCAACCAGGAGGAGAAGCCTGAAAAGGTTTTTACAGAAAAATTAAAGGAATTCTTGTCATGCGTTTGTTCTCACTCTCTTGTCTTTTTGCCTCTCTGTAGTTGAGTTTTGGCGGGATGCCATACAGTGGGAAGCCAGTGGGAGGAGGAAGGAAAAACTTTAAAGGCTGCATGGAGAGCATCAACTACAATGGAGACAACATTACAGACCTGGCCCGTCGAAAGAAGCTCGACACCTCCAGCTTTGTAAGGAAAATGTGCAAAATATAAATCGTGCTGGAATAACACTCATAAAGGAAGCTGCCTGCTGAACATGCTCATTATTGTCACACTAACTCCATACTTGACCCGACTGTGGGGGCAGATTATTCACTGAACCAAAATGCGTTAACAGATTCATAATTAATCAGATACAACTGACCTGCCAGTGGCCCCTCCATGTGTGTCCTTGCTGTCTTTTGCCAGTGTTGTTATCATGGCTGCAATTTTACCATGACTTACAGTAGAAAGACAGGATTTCAGTGCATTGACTATTCAACAGTTTGTTTTCAACATATCTCAATGGCACAAGGGGCAGATTAAAGGCCTTGTTTCTTTTCATGAAATGCACCCTACTTTTTCAGACTGCTTAACGCACCTTCAGCACATTAACGTCCCTGCAATCCTAAAAATTAGCTTCTGTAAAATCGGAGCCCTTTCTCATTGGACGGCCAGTGTATCTGCTTTGATCCCTGTTGAACTGATTGAGCAAATGGTGGGACTAATCAAGTTCATTCAAACCACACCTGTAATTCTCTCTGATGACTTCACACAGCCATTTATTTCTAATCAAAACAGATCTGCTCTTAGATTTTACAGACACACACACACACACACACGCAATCAGGAATCATCTATGGTTGGTAAGGCAACTCAGTGCTGTGTGTTTGCTAATGACTAGATTAAGAGCACAAGGTTGGAGGAATTCAATGATAATTAGTGCCTAAATACCACAATAGTGTTTGTTTTTCTACAGCACATAAAATTCACCCAGGTTACTATTTAACCCTGTTTCTCAGCACAGCGGTGCATTAGTTACTACTATCGCTCACAGCAGGAAGGATCTCCTGGTCAGCTGGACTCTGTTTCTGTTTGGAGTTTATATGCTCTGCTTTTTCCTGCTAGATGGGTTTTCTCCAAGTGTTCCCACTTCTTCCCATAATCCACAGACATGTACCGTATATCTTCCAATAACCAACCGGTCTCTTTTAAACACTGGTTTCTAATAAGCGCCAGGTTTGAAAACATGTCACGCAAATAGACGCCGGTCTCCAATAGTAGCCGGGCGACCTTCGACCCAGAAGTCCCTCCGCGCTGTCTTCTTCTTCTCCTTTTAAAATTTTATTGCCTGTTGGCAAAAAACTGAATGGTGCATTACCGCCACCAACTGGTATGGAGTGTGACTGGAAGGTAGCTCAAAAAAATCCCTCCGTGCTGTCGTTGCTGTTCGTTAGTTGCTGTCGACCATCGACCAGGAAGTCCCTCCGCGCTGTCATCGGTCCTCCCGCGTCCCATCACTCGGCCAGCTGTTTCCAATCAGCCGTCATCTACGTTCAGCGCCATTTAAGATGGATTCAGCGACCATCGAAGTGGGATTATTACACTGAACTGGAACTGTCGGCTGGCGAACCTGCTAACTTTTACTTGAACCTCTTGAATGAGTCGGGCAGAGAGAAGTTTCGGGGAGCACCACTCGTGCACTGGGCTACCACAGACAAGGAGACACTCTGGAGCAAAGGAGGAGCACAATTGGGAACTGCATTATTTGTGAACTGTTGGAATACGTTTTGGAGCACTGTAAGTAAACGCACCTTTTCACCTCGGTCTAAAAACCGCGCCTGGGTCCTCTTTCCCTCTCACTTCCACAACAATTCCGTCGGAGAAGGGAATAAGAGCCGGTCTCCAACAACTGCCGGTCTCTTTTAAACGCCGGGCGGGACGGATAATTTTTTTAATAAACGCCCGGGCTACTATTGGAAGATATACGGTATATTAGGATAATTGGTGAATCTAACTTATCCATAGTTGTGGATGTTAAATAGAGGTAGACAAAGGGTTAAATAAAGTGATTAATAAGATGAAAATAGTTAAATTTCAAACAGGTTCAGTTAGAGGAACAAGATGAGTGTGTTCAAGCTTCATCACTCTTTGAATCTCGCTTCAGTCATGAACATCTGAAGGTAATCATGCTGAAACCAGATTGAAAGCAACAAAAAGGTGGTGAAGTACGATATTTTCTTAAGAGTTAGAGGCGTTTATTTCACAGGCAAGCCCCGTTAAAGGCATTAGTTTTGTTTTTGACTTCTCTACTTGAAAACGAATTAATCTCCCGTTGTCTATCTTTGTTCTTTCTTTTTTCTAATTCTCTGTGCTAACAGCGAAACCTGTCCTTCACCTGTGTGGAGACCCACACCTTCCCAGTCTTTTTCAATGCTACCAGTTTCCTGCAGCTGCCCGGTCGAGCCAATCACAACACGGTATCTGTGGGCTTCCAGTTTCGTACGTGGAACCATCATGGCCTCCTCCTCTTCAGCAATCTTGATGATGGCACTCTGGAGATCTCGCTTGAGGACGGCATGGTTGCAGTTCACATCAACGTGACAAACGCAGCCAGAAACTACCGGGTAGATTTATCATCAGGTGGGTTTGACTTCATGAAAACATATCACACAGACTATAAAGATAAAACTGAAGCAACAATTGATTCATAACATTTCATGTGCGCGATTAATTGAATCCTGAGTAGAAGCAAATCTGAGTTTTTGATGTGTAATACGAGCACCAGCCCTAACATGAAGACAGTCAAATAGGTGTTTGATCATTTCATTTCAGTATTTGATCTCTTGTTTTTTTGACAATTGCTTTATGTGGTTTTAAACCTAACAACACTAACAGGCGAACCAGTGATGACAGCAGTGGACCGGTTATCTTTGTATCATAATAGCGTATGCTCGTATCAATCACGGTAATCATTTCAGTGTATGTGCAGGTAATCCTCAATAGCCAAAAAGCTCAGGCTTCCTCTTGTTCTAAGCACCCTGTTTTAAAACTGCTTTTATTATTCTTGGCTTTGTGTGATGTCGGTTTACTTGGGACATTGGAAGTTACTAAAATGGCTCAGTTTGAGACAGGGGATGAACTGAAGGGGGGGGAAGTCGCATCGAGTTCCAGTACAAGGCAATTAAGCGTGAATTTGAAATGCTAATTTTCAAAGCCACTCTTGTCGATTCCAAGAATAATAATAATGAGCTGAAAATGAGCAAATTTGGTGCCCATTAAACTGTTGCATATAAAGCTGGAATTTATTATTAAGGTAAAAACAAAATAAGGTTCAAAATAATTTTAGCCATGATGCTGTCATCAGTGGCTCTTTTTATTCCATTGATTTTATTCCTTTCCTACCACCTTATTTGCCCCTCACCCCTTCCTCCCTTGCTTTTATTTCTTCCTTCCCCTTCTTTCTTTCTTCCTCTCTATCTGTAGACACACTCATTTATTCTGTCCACTGCTGCTTTAATAGGCCATTATGCCCAGGGGTAGGGATTATTACAGAGTTACCCTCTAGGCTAATTGGGATTGAGCCTGCGATTACATCAGTATTACCAGAGTACATAGACACACAAACACATACCCGCACACGCAAACACATGCTCCCTCCTTTGATTCTGTTATTAGTATCTCTGAGAAAGAAAGCCAAACTGGCTTCTAGCTTCAATGACACAGTGGGAGCTCAGTAGACTTATAATGAAATGCTTAGTCCCTCTTAATGGCAAATATACTGGGGAGAGACGTGCAGATGTGCACACATGGAGAGAAAAGAGAGGCTTCTTACAGACACGATACCATCCAGTTTTCTTTTCCCACTGGGGATAATTTGTTTATGGGGCGTTTAAGTGACAGCTTATTCAGACATATACTGTTTTCCAAACAGATAAGATAAATAAAGTATTTCTCATTTTCTCTATTTGCTTGAAGGAAAAACACACAAGCACACACATTGTTTCATTTGGAGCTTTTAACCCAAGTAACCTTTAAGGAATCTAACACGGCAAATTCACCAGTGATGGTTTATCACAGAAAGCGTTTTCTTACCAACTCTCTGGTTTAGGCCAAATAATATGCCATTAAGTGAGTCAGAATAAGGCATGTGATTAATTCCTGTAAACAGGATTGAATCACATACTGTAAACGTTGAAATGTACAAAGCTGAATTCAGCAAATCTGTTTATGAACACAAATATCTAATCAGCCAGCCAGATGGCATCAATTCATTGCTTTTAGACATGTAGACACGGTCGAGTTGACCTGGCGAAGTTCAAATTGATTATCACAATAAGGAAGGAGGGTAATTTATGTGGCTTTAAATGGTGGCATTGTTGTTTGTGCTAGATGGGCTGCTCTGAATATTTCAGAAACTGCTGATCCACTGGGATTTTCCAACATTGCCATCTCTGGGGTTGACAGAGACTGCTCTGAAGAAGAGGAAATATCCAGTGAGTTCTCTGAGCAAAAACGCTTTGTTGATGCCAGCGATCAGAGGAGAATGGACAGATTGCTTCAACTGATAGTAATTTAGCAGATAAATAAATAATCACTCGTTATAACCAAGGTATGAATAAGAGCAGCACATGGGCTACAGCAGCAGAAGACCAGATCAGAGACAAATACTGCAAGCTAAAAACAAAAAAACTGACTTCATGCAAGCTGGACAGTAATGGTGGCTGTTGTGATGAGTCCTGATTTGTGCTGCAAAATTTGGAGGGCACGGTGAAAATTTTGTGTAAACAACATGAAGTTGTGGATCCATCATGCCATGTATTAAAGTTTGTATTAAAGTTTAGGCTGCTGGTGATGTTCAGTGGATATTTTATTGGCACTCTTGGCCCAATAGTACGAACTGACCATTACAGTATATCTTCCAATTGTAGCCCGGGCATTTATTCAAAAAATTATTCGGCTAGCCCGGCGTTTACAAGAGACCGGCGGTTATTGGAGACCGGCTCTTATTCCCTTCTCGTAATTGTCACAGAAGTGAGAGGGAAAGAGGACCCAGGCAAGTTTTTTAAACTGAGGTGAAAAGACGTGTTGCATGTTTATTTAAAGTGTTAGGATTTGAATTATCTGTGCTGTTTATATAGAACGTGTTGGTTTTGTGGTTACCGTATAACTTCCTTTAGTAGCCCGAGCGCTTATTAAAAAAAATTATTCGGCTGGCCCGGCGTTTAAAAGAGACCGGTGGTTGTTGGAGACCGGCTCTTATTCCCTTCTCAGGCATAATTGTCACGGAAGTGAGAGGGAAAGAGGACCCAGGAGCAGTTTTTAGACTGAGGTGAAAAGACAGTGTGTTTACTTACAGTGCTCCAAAACGTATTCACAGTTCACAAATAATGCAGTTCCCAATTGTGCTCCTCCTTTGCTTCCGAGTGTCTCCTTGTCTGTGGTAGCCCAGTGCACGAGTGGTGCTCCCCGAAACTTCTCTCTGCCCGACTCTCCTCGAGAGGAAGTAAAAGACCAGAAAATCACAGTTAGCAGGTTCGTTAGCCGACAGTTCCAGTTAAGTGTAATAATCCCACTTTGATGGTCGCTGCATCCAGCTTAAATGCCGCTAGTCATGGTTGACCATTGATTGGAAACAGCTGGCCGAGTGATGAGACGGGAGGACTGACGACAGCGCGGAGGAGTTTTTTTTGTTTTTTTGAGCTACGTTCCATTCACACTCCATACCAGTTGGTGGCGGTAATGCACCATTCAGTTGTTTGCCAACCGCCAATAAAATTAGCGCAGAGGGACTTCCGGGTCAAAGGTCGCCTAGCTACTATTGGAGACCGGCGTCTATTTGCGTGACATGTTTTCAAACCGGCGTTTATTAGAAATCATCGTTTAAAAGAGACCAGTGGTTATTGGAAGATATGCGGTATTTAAAGAGCACAGTCTACAGCAGCATTGTTTTGGACTCCGTCCATCCGTTTATGGTGTAATCTTCTGATTGCTCCATCCAGCGGAATAATGCGCTATGTCATGAACCTCAAATCTTCTCAAACAAGTTTCTGAAAGATGTAATTTAAGTCACTGTACTCAAATGACCTCCACAGCAACTAGAACTACTCCTTTGGGATGTGGTGGAACAGGAGATTCACATTCATAGATGTGCAGCAGACAAATTCACAGCAACGACTTTATGCGATGCGATCATGTCAATATAGAAAAAAATCTCTGAGAAATGTTTCCAGCACCTTGTTACAGATTTAAGACGGTTCTAAATGCAAAAGGAGTCCAACCAGAGCTTGTTTATATCGAGTCAAGCAATGTGTATATTTTAAAGATGTAGTATAATTTAACATACAAATCCTTAAAAATCTACGGTGTTCCAAGCATTTCTTTTTTGCTCCCAGAAACGTATTCTTTAAAGCTTCATTAATCAATAAGTTTCATCAGATCAAATGAAATGCTGTAAAGAGGGATGTTATTGAAAGCTAGAATTAGAGAAAGGTCTGTAATGAATTTTTCTCCCCCCCCCAGGAGCAATTGGGTCAGACCGCAGCAAAAATGCAAACCAATGTTAGACATTTACATAATGATACATATTAAGACCCCCAATAGAAGGCCAGTCTGTTTTTGCTCTAAATGTGTCATTAATGGTAGACAAATGATAGACAATTATTCCAAATGTTGAATGTTTATCTAGGAGAATATGTTTGGGCTCAACGATGTTGTGATTGAGGCAGCTTTTCTTTTTCTTTTTCTTTTTTTTTTGTCCAATGTACTAATGTACTTTTAAGCAAAACCTGGTAATTAAACACATGTTTCTCAAAAAAACCCCCCCAAAAAACAACTAAATGGGCAGGTGGAACACAAGAGATGGGGAAAGCAGATGAAGCAAAGGAGGCTTGAACAAAATCATCATATATCTTCATAACCTCATTTTTGCCACTGTGGGTCCGAGGTCATTAAAGTCTCCACCCCCGCACCTCAACTCCACCAGACCATAGATCTTGCCCACTATGAACACACACATCTGCTAACAGTAGTATGCATAGGGGTGTGTGTGTGTGTGTGTGTGATAGCAACAACTTGCAGCGAATCCGTTTGTGACCACTGAAAACTTGCTCTTCTGTTCTCTGAGAAAACGTCTGTCATTTCATCCATTTATCTCTCAGTCAGACAGATAAAGAGTAAAACAAAAGGACACATGAAGCTTTTGGAAGAACACTCCACGTGAGACTGTGGGAATCCTTTGAATAATGTTTTTGTGAGCGTGTTTATATCGAGTTAATTCTCTAATTGTCTCACGACTTTCCCACTCACTCATTAACTCTGCTTTCTTTTCTTTTACTCTCATCACTCATTTCTTGGAACAAAATAACAGTTTTGTTAGAGTGCAGCTGAAAAATGTTGTGTTAATGACCATGCAGCAGAACCAAAGCATGTTTGGTATATCCAAATTAAAATTAAAGTTCTATTTTCTCATTTAACCACCATGAAAATTTCCAATAAATCAAAGCCAATGAAAGAGGATCTCTTTGTACCTGTAGCTGGTAGGTGGCAGGTATTTGAGTATATGTGTTGAAGACACTTTACGCTGATCACCTCTTGATTAAATATTGAATTATTAGGTACCAGCATTGTTTCCATGGAAACAATACTCACTGTCTCCACTGCTTTTGCACAGACCAAGAAATCTAATTTCCTATGAGATTCCTCAAAGTGAGGAAATATATTTTATACTCCTGTTTAGTTGTCAAAGGAGACAAAACATTAAAGTAGTGGTAATTAATCTTACTGAATTAAACGTCCCACTACATCTTCAAGAAAATATGACTATTTATAGACTCTATGGTTCTCTGCATTGTACACCTCCATATTTTACTTTAGACAAGGAACACGAAGGCATAAATGCATGTGGGGAGGCCAGAAACCATTATTTATAATAACAATTATCAGTACATTTGTAGATTTCCTAAATGATTAATAGCCTTCAAACCATTAGTAATGTTAACATATATGTTTAAAAAGCTACTTTCATCTGCTCACTTATATACAAGTGGTCACCACATATCCGTATGTTTGATTTGTGCCTGACAGTGGCCTTAGTAAAGATGCCGAGCACCAAGTTTACCTCGATCACTGAAGTCTTAGCGTGTAAACATTAGGTTTAAGTGCTTAAGCATAGAAAAAAGCATTCCTATAAATGTGTGTGTGAATTGAATAATCAAGGCTTGTACTGAGAATGTGAGCGAGTGAGTTCTTAAATTGATTAGAAGAGCTATATAAGTACCAGTCCACGTACCCTTACACCACGGAGGTACTGAAAACCTACCAGTTAGTGAAAATGAAAAATAGTGAATGATCATTTATGCCAGTGCCACTCCATTTAAAATAATACTACTTAAAGCATGTATTATTAGTGCCAGGAC
>VURO01013873.1:1872-16200 GCA_015108175.1 Pelvicachromis taeniatus | reverse complement strand
GTGTGTTTCTGTGTGTGGGGGTATTGTAGGTAGATGATTTGTATTGTGGCAAACTCCACTCAATATAAAAAGAAACCAAAAATAAATAAATGACAGCAATAAATAAAAACCTGTTGCTTCAGGTTATTGCCCTTGAATTACTGAATAGCTATTTTTTTTAATTTATTAATCTCAGCTGAACTGCATCCAGGGACCATAGTGCTTTAGAAATTTACTTTATATTTCTGCAGACCTTTATCAAATGCATGTTCACAACAACTTTATAACAGCCTAAGATTTTAGGGTGTATCTTTCTTTCTTTTTGAAATACCCAATTTTTGTGCCACTCGTTCCAGTGAGAAAGGTCAACACTGTTTAAAACTCTGCACAATTAAACACGGGTTGCGTGGATACCTTTAAAATCAGTCTAAAGTTGAGGCTGCTCTTGTAACTCAACCTTGATCAACATGCGCATGCATATTTATATAAAAAAAGAAAGAGGATGACTACTGTAATAAAACTCTGACTTGCCTGGGAAATCTCGCTCAAAGCAAACTCACTAAATCTTGTGGCTGTTGCTACATAACCTTGAAACTCAATTAAATCCATGCACTGGGCCTACTGAGGGAAAGGTCGCTGCAAATCAATACAAAACTGTTCTGAGTGACAACCTTTTCACTATGATGAAGCTAAGTCCTGTGCAGCCTCAAAATCACATCCAAGTTGAAGACTTGTGGGAGATTTTTGTCATATGCGTTTCACTCATATCAGCCCAGCATCTAACTCCATACATACAGATGAAGGCAAACATATGATCTAATTCAATGAAATACTGAGCGAAATCCCTTCTCAGCTGAGGTCAGGTGCACCCTTCTTGCAGCAGGGTGTACAGCAGGGAGAGGCAACACCTTACTGGCAGCAGTCTCTGCTGTCACGTGTCACCCAAGAGTAGATTATAAAGCCAAGACAAAGCAGCTTGGCCCTTCTCTGCCATGTGCAACTGCGCAGTGAAAGCTCAGGGCTTCTGCCCTCTCCCGTTCTGGTTTAGAGCCAATATCGGCAGTCTGTTTTAGAGAGAGGGAGAGAAAAAAATACCCAGCAATCCTCTAAAGCAGCTTAAAGGCTGAATCTGGGGACTGAAGCTCTTTCCATTTCCAGAACTGCTTCTCTCTCCATTACGGCTAGATGAGCATCTGACTGACTTCCAAAGGAGCAACTACTGTGGATATATTTAAATTGTGTGCTGCATTCTCCAAAAGGCTCTTCATGCCTCATGTGCATCACACAAAACATTGATGTTCTATCAAGGCATTAGAGACCGTGAATAGAAACTGAGGAGAGTAGGGTTGTTTGATTTTAACTCTTGATGTAATCAGGAGTCTTGTATTGAATTAAATAATGAATGTCAAGTGCTCATGTAACAAATAAACTCTCCCAATGGGAGCCTATGGGTTGCAGTACCCATTATTATTTTGGTGCAGTCGCCTCCGCTGTCCTTTGTTAACATGCTGACTTTCGAGTGAAATGAAGTGAAGCAAAGATGAGTGGAGCCCTGAGTGGTTTGAAGCGAGTTCGTGATGTGACTCTAGGTGGTCCTCTAGTCAGTGTGTGTGTGTGTGTGTGTGTGTGTATATTGCTGCAGGAATAAACAGAGGAAAACAGAATTGAAGGCTTGAGTTACTCCTCAAGGGGTGAGAGGAGAGAAAAAGGCAAATGAGAACAAGCAAAACAGAATAGAAACAACAGTCTCTGAAAAATAGCAGTTCCAGACTGATGCATTTACACAGACATTGAAACCACCTTATTTAGATTTGTCCTGGAGAAGAAGTCTCATCTGGGTAGTCTCACTTCTTGGATTTCTCCCAGATGCATCAAATTGTATATACATTTTTGCGGTTGATTAACGATCATGTGTCATAACTATGCTTCAGCATAGTTATGACACAATGAAGGAAATTCCTCTGAAAACCAGGGGGAAATCACTTTAATCACATTTCTTAAGGAAATAATTCAATAGCTTGCAACTATTTTTATTCTGTTTCTTGCAACAATAAGAGGACATTTAAGACTGCTCTCATTCCTACAGAAAGTTACCAGCAGCAGCCAGCTGTCTTAGATGAACATATACACACAAAACTACAAGACCTGCTTTATTTGACTGTTTCAAGGTCAAATCTGTCCATTTCGTGCCCCAAACTCAGCATTTAGAAAAGTATATCTTGTGTGTTTAAGAAAAAAAAAATACAAATACAGAATGAGGGTTAGTTTTATGTTGGATTTTCTTTTCCTTTTTTTTTTTTTGCTTGGTTGCAGGTCAGTATTTTCAGAAATAGATATAACATTTTATTCAACTTGTAACTGAGCTGAATGGTGCAAATTCTGTAACCTATGATGTTTGTGGAAAATATGCAAACAATGGACCATTTATAATAACTTCTATGTCCAAAAATTGAAGCCTGAAACTTGCATTCCTTCTTATGGCCAGGAGGCAAATCTTTTGACTGCAAAAAAAGTTATATTTAGATGTTTATGTGAAAATGGCTTCTAAACTTCCTTGACCTATGAGCACAATAAATGTTTTCCAACTTTAACATATTATTGAGGACAGCACAATTTTCCAATGTGTAGTCCTCATTAGAGTGACAAGAGGCAATAAAGCTTCCTCATGTTGGACCTACTTTGTGCTTATTGCTACTTTATGAATGTTTCAGTTTCTCTGTCACAGTTCACATCCCATTTACTGATGTCAGATGGCTTTACATTCACCTCTTGCATAAGAAATAAACTAACACCACATATCTAATCATTATTTGAACATTTTCTCATTGCAGCGCTTATTCTGTGCCAAGGCAAATGACCCGGAGAGAAGAGACTCATGACTGAAGATTAATTAATTAAAAAGACTTCATTAATAGTTAAGGAGAGAACCCTCAGAGGAAACTGCTGTGGTGTTGATGGTAGATGGTCAACCATCTACCTGTGGTAGAAAAGGAGGAGGAGAATACAGTGGAGAGTAGATGTAGTTGCATTTTTGTACAATGCTCAGTGTAATGGGTATAAGATGCTAGATGGTAGTATTTAGAGTACTAGATGAAATAAGACTTGATTTAGCTAATCTCAAGATAACTCATATCCCCACCTTGGTTATATTCAGTCTCCAGTACAGGAGTTCAGCTTTGCTCTCCGTTAAAGTGGTAGATTAGTCTGCCCAATGAACTTAAAAGAACGAGATTCATCCATCAAGCTGAGGTTAAGGAGATTAATACAATTCAATACATTTCCCACGACCTGGTCATTTTCATGACCTCAGTGAAGCATGGCTCAACGAACCAAGGTAATCTTTTTAGGACCATAAAACTGCTGGAACCATTTCTGAAATGGGTTTGGTCACTTTTTCTTTTTTGTGAATGTATGATCAATTTTATCATGTTTGCGACCACATAAAATAAATTAAGCTACCTTTATCTTTTGTTCTTTATCAGTAAATACACAAGAGTACATTGGATGTTTGTTAATCTGAATATATGAAATTGCCAGTAGGTGATCTGGTTGTGACTGTACACGAGTATCAAGCTAAATAAATATACAATAGAAAAAAGTATGTGGTCTTCTTCTAAATATGATTGAAACAGACATAGTGATGGGCATTAAATGCTCCACAGTGTCATATAAAGTGACCCGGGTCAAGGTGAAACACAGACTTTATACATAGTCCTTGGATGGAATGGCCTCTGACTTTTCCAAAGGCTTATCTCTGCTGCACCCACCTTTGCCACACAAATCCTAGAAGCCTTTTAGAAGGGATTTTCTGACTCTGGAAGTCTGTTTGCTTTTCTAAAACTGCAAGAGCACAAACAGGTCATGACCTTTTCCCCCTGCAGGCCATCAGCTCTGCTCGTATGTGCACATTCAGTAAATGATGGCAAGAGGATTGTTATAAATAAGTAACACTTCAGCGTTGTTAAAGGTCACTAATGTGTTTCTCTCATTAACTATGTAAAACTTCTATAGTATGTTTTTGCAGAGCTGAATATCTTTTAAGAGCCCAGTGGAGGACATCTCATTAATGCACCTGTTGTTTCCTCCATTCATTGTACTGTTCTATTTTCTGCAAAATAAGACACACGTACAATGGATTACATTAATGCTCCAGAGAGGGGAGCCAAGGATAAACAAGTACCTCCTTCGCATGCAAACCCTGGGGTGACATGCTGGATGGACTGCTTGTTTTAATATGTTTTTAATAGATACTATGAAGTGGAGAACGACGGATGAAAAAAGGGCTGATGCAAAATACATTTTAGGAAACCGATACAAATGTTTAGCATGCAAAGCAAATGACCTGCATCTTCACTTGCTCCGCTGACACTATTGTCCAAATATATCACTTTTAAAGCTTGCCACACCTCTACAGAGTTTTCTGAAGTTTGACTTGATGTGATAGGATTAGGTCTAAGCCTTAACGCGGCTAATGCCATTGGATCTTCTGGCTCATCTTAGTTGCCCAGGTAAACATATCATGTTGCATTACAAATTAGTGAGGCTTACTTTCCTCGACTTAAAAAAGATACTTGTCCTTTAAAGGCAGCCAGTTTATTATGTTTTCTGGCCAAGGAGATGTAGGCCTTTTTTTTCTCCGTGTCTATGCGGTACAATATTTCAAAGGAAACACGGTTACTTCTGCAGTAATGGAAAGTTAAATGAGGAGATCAGCACTTCCTCATTGTGTGTCTGTTAAGACTTCATCTAGTTTGAATGATGAATGCAGCTTTAGGATAGAAAAAGAAAAAGTTTTTTCTTTTAAAGTTCAGTTAGTTTCACCCACAGTTTCACACAGTCACACATATCCCTTCTTCCCTAAGTGTTGCTTTACACTGGTGGCGATCAATGCAAACTTTGTATGAGTGCTTTTAAGGTAAGCTTGGCTATCTTTTTCATAGGGAGTGAGTAAGATGGCTTGTGTGTGTGTGTGTGAGGGGTGGGGGGTGGGGGGGGGCATGGGGGGTGGGGGGGGGCATTTGCACATGGCTTCTTGGGACTCATCTTTCTCTTTGGTATGAAGATCTAATCAGATTTTCTATACAGCACATTTTAAAACAGCAGTACACTAGTACTGGATTACTGTATTTGACAGGCGATATCATAAATGTATGCAACAAAGAAAATCATAAAGATAAATTGATATACTGAAGAAATAAGGTACTAAATTGTACCTTATTTCTTCAGTATATCAATTTTTTATAGGTGCATTATCAAATGCACCTATAAAAAGCAATGAGACACAACCAGATACAAACACATGTAACATGATTACTGAAATAAAATAGAGCTTAGAAAAAGTCTTTGTGTGGCTTGGTTTAACTTTGTAACATCCATCAGGGTGTTATGAAATAGGGTCTGGGTTCAGTTAAGGTCCACCCTGTCTCTTTGGAACCTAAGGTCTTCTAAATCATCCATCTATACTTTTATACATGCAGTTCACCAATCTATCATCGGAAAGCTCTTTCAGTTTCTCAAAATGTGTCCATTTACCATATGGTCAAAACAAAACTCACCCATAAGCCTACATGGGTTAATTAGGTTAGGTTTAGGTTAGAGCTAGGGGCTGGGGTAAGTCTGCCTTACATCACTACAAATCAATATAATGTCTCTGTGTTTGTATATCTGAAAGTCAAGGCTCAATGGAGATCTTTGTCAGTTTGGACCTTTGTGGAGTTGAGGCATGACTCACAGTTCACTCCACTGCTGCATGCTGTGCGTGTAAGAGGCCACATAGTGGATAAGGTACATCTATAATTCAACAAAGACAGACTTCCTCTTTCTCTGGCTTTTATTCCCCTCTGTGCGCTGCCTCTTTTTCTAAGTGACTGAATCTTCCTAATTCTGCATACAGCTTCTATTTTCCACATTCTATGCCAAACATTGGAAGCTATTTAAAGACAAAGCTGCAAAGTTAAAAAAAAAATAAGAAAGAAAGAAAAAGAAGCGCAAGAGAGTATAGGGCTGCATGGGTGTGTAAGACCCTTGTCATTCTATAAAGGAATGAAATGAATGGTGGTTTAGTGGATTTTAGAGATAATATTGTGATGACATACAAGCTCACTGGGATATTACAGTCTAGGACTTTTCCTGGGATTTTCTGTAAGGATGTTCTCAGAAGAGGGTTTGGTCACAAATATCTTCTTAAATACATATATAAAGTTGGATTTTATTTATATAGTGCCAATTCAATTGCCAATAGCAATTGTCCCAGTGCAATGCTTAGAACAGAGTGGTATAAAGCTTGGTGCCTCCGGACCGTAGAGTGGTCGAGACATGCTCTCAGAAGTGACATATCACACTTCTCCATCTGGCAATCCAATGGATGAGTCTGGCTTTGATGGTTGCCAGAGGAACAGTACTTGTGTACTAAGTGTAAGGTTTGGTTGAGGGGGGATCATGGTGTGGGTGTTCAGCCTGTGGGTATCCTGGTATAAAGCGGAGAGCACAGAGGTAAGCTGAATAAAAAAAGTTTATACATCGTAATTGGTCTGGCAACCCGCAGGTGTGTGATTGGGTGCTGAATTCAGGTATGTGATCACCGCAGCAAAGAGAAACAATCCACCTCTGGAAGACAATGCAAAACTGCCACCCACACACACAGGTTCTTTCTCGGGTATTGGGCTTCGCCCCTTAAATCCATTGAAAAGGACTATTAATGCTTCAGCATACAAGACATTTTGGACAATTTCACACTTATGTCTTTCTGGGAACATTTTGGGAATGGGCCCTCCCTTATCCAACTAAACTGCACACCAGTGCACAAAGCAAGGCCCATAAAGACATGGATTTGTGGGTTTGGTGTGGACAAACCTGACAGGCTTGCACAGAGTACTGGCCTCAATCCGAGAGAACACTTTTGGCATGAATTAGAGTGGAGACTGGGAGACTTCTTGTCCAACATCAGTTTCTGACCTCACAAATGCAAATTCTCATACACACTCCTAAACCTTGTGGATATACTTCCCATAAGAGCTGAAACTGTTATATCTGCAAAGGCTGGGCCAATGTCATGTTAAAGCCCATGGACTAAGAATAGGATGTCACTTAAGTGTTAACAAAACTAGTCACACTGATGACTGCACTAGCACAAACTTAAAGCGGGCCTTAACTAGAAAGCATATTTAGTCATTTGGGAAATATCAGTTAGTGCTGGAGCTTTTTACTGGGATTATCAAAGGGCTTACAGACGTTAGAGTCTTCTAATGTGTTTGGTCAGAGTATCAGAGCTCAGGGGGAAACCATGTTTATGTCTGTCCTCTTTTAACCATCATCTCACACAAAGTGTAGTGAGCACCAGAAACCTCCATTTCCTCCATAAAACCATTGATTTCATATGATGAAAATGCAAGAGAGACAGATCAGCGTTCTTTAAAAGATACATTAGTGGGCATTATACTGCTAATCCCAGGACCTGTAGGAAACTGCTAATCTGGATTATAGAATTTGTATCATGTTATAGCATCATTTGTGTCTCCTTTACATACAAAGATGTTTTCCTCCCTTTTAAATTCCTCCTCTTTTAAACCTCTTGAGCCTCTAATTTTAATGCTTAGCTCTTGGTGCATGAAATTTCTCAGTTAAGCATTCCATATATACTATATTTTATTCAGGAAAATGTTAAAAATTGAGTAATTTAGTATCTGAGTGGTATAATACACTATAATCTAATAATCTTCTCCATGGAAAAGAATTTTGATGTTGTTTAGGCAGATGTTCTTTCTTTTCTGGTGAATTCTGCTAATGGGATAATTTTGCCTTATGAAACTTTGTTTTATGTCTTCTCTCGTCACTCTCCTAGCTTGGGAGTCACCGCACCGAGTGCTCCGATTACCACTGGGACCACTGTTACCTTCATCCCCTACATGTTCTTGAGCTCTTCTCTGAGCCCTTGGTATTTCTCTCTCTCTCTCTCTCTCTCTCTCTCTCTCTCTCTCTCTCTCTCTCTCTCTCTCTCTATATATATATATATATATATATATATATATATATATGTGTGTGTGTGTGTGTGTGTGTGTATAGGCTCCTTGATTTGGTTTAGGAATGAAGATAGATGACTTCTTACAGAGTCTATCAGAGAGAAAGCACATGAGGCAAATTTCCCAAATATTTGTGAACACAGCCACTGCCCAACAGCAGCAGGAGACAGAGAGACTCATCAAAGGCTCAGTGCAGCACAGAGAGAACCTGGACCAAAGACTGGGGCAATGGTTCAGCTTTTAGCACCACAATGAGCTCAGGCGTGTAGCCAAGACAATGTTGGAGTGACTTTGGGACAACTGTCTTACTGTGACTGAGCGACCTAGCCAAAGCCCACAATTACAGCCTGTAGAACAACTCTGCCGAACTCTGATGAGAGAAACAAAGAGGCACTTCCTTTCTAAATCCAGTTGTCAAAACCACACTCAAAGCTACCAATAGTGAATTAAGTGAATACATACTTTTGTAATAAGACATTTTGATGTATTTACTTTTTAATGATAAAAATTATGTCAAATATGCCAGTTTTACTTATTTAATTGAGGTATACAACATAAGTATATAACATGAAGATAGTTGCAAGTTTGAGACTCTGCTTTAAAGCTGCTGCAAATATAATTTGTGCTTTCTGCTGTTTATTTTCTTATTCAGTGCAGTAATAATTTTGGGGTATTTTTTGTCTCTTTTCTTTTAAATTCATTGTGCATCAAGACATGAATCAGAAGAAGAACTAGACTCCACAATACCCTGAACTCAACATCAAAGATTGATATTTGGACTACATAAAGAGACAGACGCACCGGAGGCAGCATGAATCCAAAATGGAAAGATGGCAATTTAAGAAAAAAGCTTGGAACAACCTTCCTGCCAAGTACTCTGGCAAATACACACTCATACATCTTTTCAAACATCATTTGAAAGAATGAGACCAAAATGGAGATTTGAGGCAGAATGCCACATTTGGCAAAAACCAAACACAGCATGTCAGCACAAACACCTCATACCAACTGTCAGCGCGGTGCAGTCATTGAGTCAACCATGAAGTCCTCTGTGAACCAAAGTATTCCAGAATCAAATGTGTGGTCATCTGTCTGACAGATAAAGCGTTATCAAAATTAGGTCATCTAATACAACAATTATCCCAAGCAAAACATCGAATCTACAACAGAGTGACTGAAAAAGAAAACAATCAAGATGTTGTAATGGCCCAGTCAAAGTCTAGATTTCAACCTGACTGAAGTGTTGTGGTAGGACCTTGAGAGAGCTCTGCATAAATGAACTGAAGCAGCACTGTAAAGAAGAGTGTGTCAAAATTCATCCACAATGATGCAAGAGATAAAGTTACATAGAAAGCAGCTCAACTTATTGTGCTAAAGGTGGTTCTATAAGCTATTGAATCATGGTATGTACTTAGTGCATGACTGTAGGTCTTCCAGGCAAAACAAAGGTGCTATATTGAATCTGTCTTTTTCTTTGGGATCTATATCAGTGTAAATGATCTAATGATGTACTGATACTGCATTTATTACACAAACCGAGATTTGGGGGGATTTCTTTCTTTCTTCAATAATCTGTGTACAAACAACAGTGATATCTGGAGAGCTTCCATATCATTTTACTGTCTTGTGCAAACCAGAGAGGGCCTCTGCACAGGAAATCAAAAATTGAGTTTTCCAACATGTGTTGGCACTGAGAGCAATCAGACCACTGCATGTCTGACTCATCACTTGAATCTAACACAACAGCTTATCAGAAACCTTTTTTACAGGAGAGGAGAAAGACAGACAGAGACTGTGGCCAAATCTCTAATCCTGCAAGTCTGAATTACTTTAGCATGTCATCACTTATTTATAAAGCCTACATTGGCCCAGTTATACATTTCTGGGGAATTTATATGGCCTTTAATCTTTGAATGAATTTCAATATTTTTGATTATTTTTTCAAAAAGAGTCAAGCTCAAAATAAGTTTATGAGTTATTTGTTTAGTCTATTTAAATGTCGACTACTTAAGAAATTTCATGAGAACCTGAAATAAACAACAGAAAACAACTGATTTGTAACTTTAAATGTGCAAAGTGAAAGATGACATCTCAGAGCAAAGTCAGCAATTAAATACCTTGGAGAAAAATAACTGAAGAGTAGTAAGAGGTGAGAGGTAGCCATGGAGACATATTCATGAAAGGAAAGACGATCCATTTGCCAAGATCATCTGACTCAGCCAAGATATTTGTTATTAGTCAGATATTGCTGAAATGGCTACCAGCACAAATATATTAAACAGTGCAGTTTACAGCAGAGCCACATATTGTAATCTTAAGATAGGGATCTGTAGATGTTAATACATAGTTACATTATAAAGTGTCAAATATGAGGGGTGGACATAATGTTTTTAATGAGTGATATGAGCAAAAATGGTTTTCAAACTAGAAATAAATTGAACAGAAGAAATCAATTCTCATGCCACAGCAGATGTCATTTTATGTGAAGCGAACAATAAGCCTCTCACTCAGTTCCTCAGGCATTCACTGCACTCCAGTCCATTAGCTTTGCACTGTAGTCACTGGATCATTAGGCCCCATCCGCTTGAATAATGCAAAAAGAGCAAAGCAGGCAAATACCACTCAGCCTTATGTGCCTCTCATCTCTCAACACAGCAGGAGCCAACTAAACAACACATTATCCATCCAGTACTGTGTGCAACAACAGGCCTCCTCCCAGTGTGCAGGCAGCTGTGGTGACAACCCACAAATTATCCACTTTTACCACACTTATGAAACTGGAAAAAATAGCAAGTAGTCACATGAGAGAAAAAATGAATACTATTTCCGCAAACCTGTGTGTCATAATCACATCAGCTTACCTGCAAAAACAGATGGAATAACACACCAGGAGAAACAAAGTCTTTAATCTTTTTATATAGGAAGATACGACTGAAGGTTTAGTCAGTTTATCAACGATCTTTTGAGGGTACCATCAGTTTGTTTTGGTTTGTTTTCAGTGTTCAGTGAGCCTGATCACACATATCTATGACTACCAGCAGTGCAATGCATGTTAACCAGGTGGTAATTTTTTTTATTCTGTTATTTCTAGTATTGCAAAATTATAAAAATTCACAAAACCACTAGAGAGTACTTTTTTGATATGCTGATGAAAAGGTAGTCCAGCATTGTCAATAGTGTTTTTTTTTGTTTTGTTTTTAGCAGCTTCTGAAATGTATCACTCTGCACACTCTACACTCACAGATGACTGTATCAGATACACTTTGCTAATCCTGGGTTGGAAGCCTGTTTTGCCTTTAGATCTGTCTGATTCTTTGTTGCATAGTTTAATCAATGTGTTGGACATGACATGATAGCACCATATCAATATAACATGATGCTATCATGCAGATGTTGTTGCAGATGTCAACTGCATATCCACAGTGCATCCCAAAGGTGCTTTACTGGACTTAGGTCCGGTGACTGTGAACACATTGTCATGTAAAACATGCAAATTTTGATGTTGATGGCAATATAACCTCTATTAACACAGGAAGTCTACAAGCCATATATATTACTGCAGGCGTCAGTTTGATTATTTTATGGCCATAAAAAGGGAACTGTGGGAATGAGAGAGAGAGAGCACCAAGCTCTTTAGTCTAGACTCCAGCAGTGAAGATGAAGCAACCACTTATAGGCAACACTGAAACAGACTGAAGTTAATTCCATCTGGGATGAAGAGGAAGAAAAGAAAAAAAAAGTTTTTAGGTTATGGTTAATATAAAACCATTCATTTAAGCAATTCATACTAAAAGTATGAATTGTTTAACTGAAGTACAAATTATATGTTAAATTGTTTTCTTTTTACATTCCTCTGTGTGTTCATCAGTCTTCATTTTTCCTCGTGCAGCTGACTATAAGCAGGGACCCTGATGACAAATGGTGGTGTCAGAGAGTTAAGGTGTTTGTGATTTGACTTCCCTGCTGATAGACATCGCAGTTCTGCCCACATCAGGGACAGAGCAGCCAATAGCATGAAGAATGTAAACCAAACGCCTGTGTGGAAAAAAAAACCCAATGGGAGTGAAGCTGTTTTGCTTCCCAGCCTTCCTCTGCCTGTCGCTGAATAGCACCGATGTGCGTGCACATGTGACTTCAGAAGGCGCTTACTGGTATTTAAAAATCATCGATCGGGTGCTGAAGTGGACAGCTCCTCATGTAGATAAAACGAACCAAAACAACAATGGCTCTCTTTGCTCCTTCTCGCGGACGCTGAATGACGAACCAAACTTGTCCGGCAGTGCATTTTCTTTGAACATTTATTTTAAGCTGCTGATGAGAAAGGGCTCCGAGCTCTCTACGCAAACGGTTAGGCGGATGTTGTGACACCTGTGGCTGAATCGGGATCGCAATTTCATAAAAGGGTGGCTGGAGTGTTTCACGTTCGCGTCCGTCCTACAGGAGACGGGCTCCGGAGCCGTTTGATCTCGTGTGGGAAAACACAAAGGTAATCTAAAGCCTTTTAGGCTACGGACGCATTAATTTCTAAGCCACTCTCAGTATCTGCTTGCACAGGAAGGAGCATGGATAGAGAGGAATTTTCCCTCACCAGCGCGTTGAGTGGATTTGGAGAGCGGCTGGTGTGCTCCCGTGGAAACTAAACCGAGGTCAGTGGCTAAAGCATTGTTCGAATAAGCGCGCTGTTTGCCGCTCCCCCTTGTTTAATCATTTCATATTTTCTAAGAAGGATATAATAATAATTTAAAAAAAATCAGTCATGGGGAAAGAGGAATGCAAAACAATGCTGGACGCTTTGAACAAAGTGACCGCCTGCTATAGACATTTGGTCATCGCTCTTGGGAGCACTTCCGACTCGCAAAACCTGCGAGAGGAGCTCAAGAAGACCCGCAAAAAGGCCCAGGAGCTGGCGGTGGCCAACAGGACTAAACTGACTTCTTTGCTCAAAGATAAGACCATCAGCAAAGAGGACCGGGCTGAGTACGAGCGCCTGTGGGTGCTGTTTTCTAGTTGCATGGAACTTCTGGAGGTGGACATGAAAAGGTCCTTAGAGATAGCACAGGATTTTCCCCTCAAGGTGCCCACAAGACACCTCATCCAGACAGGGATGACCGGCAGCACCACTACGGTGGCGGCCCGGGCCATGAGCGTGCAGAATATGAAGTACGAGGCGGATAGCAATATCGACACGGCAGACCTCAGAGACCTGCAAGCCGAGATCACCCAGGTGAGCCAGATGATGGAAGAGATGGAGATGAAGGTGCAGGTGGCGCCGTGGGCCGTGGAGGCGAAGCAGGAGGCAGGCGCTGAGCTCAAGTCCAACATGAGTGTAGGGAATTCCTCCGTGGGTGTCATCTCCATCTGCGAAGAGGAGCCCAAAGAAGAAGGTGGCGGAGGGAGCAGGGATGCTGGTTTTGCATCAATCTGCGCTGTGATTGGATTCTTTGTCATCGTTATAGTCGCTTTGGTTCTAGGCTATTTGGTCGTCAATATGTCCTGAACTGTCTAACCAAAAGCCCACCCTGATGGACATCCTGTGAAGCTGCCCATGGAGCGGTAAGACTGGCCCATAAGAAAGAGAAAGAGCGTCTTTCTGAGCTTGAAAAATAATGTGGACACAGAAAAGTTATTAAGCTGTCTTGGAATTGTGAATGTATTTGGTGGAGGTGAGAAATTGCACTAGATAAGCTAAAATGTACTAGAATAATATAGCCAAAGTGTGAAAATAATGGGAGTGAGGCACAAAAAGTATTTTTTGGGGGAGGGCCAGTGGGCCATTTATTTTTGGAAGAGGGGGTGAAAAAAGGTCATAAAATTACGTGACAGAGTCTAGCCATCAGGATGATATAAACAACACGTAATCCAAGTGGATTAGCGGAAAAGCTCAAGCAGAAATGTAGCCTACAGTTAACTATTCCTCATGATGTTCTGTGGATTGATGCTTTGCATCCAGAAAAATTAGATCTGCTCAAACAAACGGGGGGCATCTAAAAAAACGGTTGTCTTAGTTAAACTATAGTGGAAGCCAGCACAGTTAATCTCTGCTCCTCAAACCACACTGGTTGGATTTGAGCAAATCTGTACTCTCCTACACTCCTGTGAGCACCGTTTTAATGCGTCATAATAATCTGTTTAGCCAGATTGTAATAGACCTGCATCTTACTTTACTGCATCAAATCACAATATGCTTGATGGGAGCCTTGGGACCGAAGAGATGTTCACAGTCTTTGAATATTTCACTGTAAGCCTGATCATGTTCCTTTTCAGGGTTTTCTTGCACAGTGTTGGATGTACATTGCAACAGAAGGTTTGTATATACTGCTGTGTCAGATAA
>VURO01013870.1:36333-49683 GCA_015108175.1 Pelvicachromis taeniatus | reverse complement strand
CTAATGATTTGGATCACTGCTATTCATCATTTGGTTTTAATCTTTAACCTCTTGAAAGATAATCCAACTGAAAAAAATCTTTAATAAACCACATATAATCATTTTAGCTAAGTTTTACATACATAAAATTACATTTTTACAAAGATTAACACAGCAGTCAACATTTAAACAGGTCCCAACTTTCCAAATTAAAATAAAAGAAAGATTATACATCAGACAAAAAAGAAAATTTGAGGAGCTAGACAGCCCACCACAAACAGAAAATGAGTTCACTTCATGGTCCATCACACTAGTAGGACAGCAACCTCCTTGCAACCAGAAAACACCCTTGACGTCCAATTATTTGTGTGAACAGTTTCACATTTGGAGTAGTTCCTGTGACCAGCTGGTTGCCCAGAGGTTGAGCTGCAACACTCTTAACTGTAGGCAACTACTTTTGATCACAATGAGATTGCAGAGGTCACTTGTCTCATAGCAGACTGACTTACACTCTCAGGCAGATTGGGGAAGGGTTGTAAATAACTGCCCTTTAATTTATAAAGGCACAGAGTCCATTTGAAGCAGTAATCTGCACCAATGAGCCAACTTACCTGAAAAATGTTTCTTTGGAGCAGATGACTTGGTTGTATTATGGTTATATTCCTATATGAATCACTGCCTGAAGTGAATGTGTAACTATTTGTGATCAATTCCTGTTTCAGATTTATGAGATTTTGGCTGGACCCTGAATGAAATATGAATTTCTGTCTTTCTAGGTGACAAAAGATTCTGTGGCAAACTGACTCAGTCCATATCCACTCATTCTCATTTAAATGTCTTAGAAGACATTTAAGGTTTAGAATAAAAAAATGATAGCATAGCGTGGGGATAGAAGTACATGTCCAACCTTTCTGGGTCTGGATTCTAATGTGGATTATACATGACTTAGTTTAGTCTAAGGGCAGCTTAGATCGCTGAGATTTTCCTGCTTTTGTATGCTTTACCAGTACTAGTGGTGTTAACAAGTGCTGGGGGAGCTGACATTTAATCAGCTTCAGCCTGTAGGTCGAGGACATTATGGCAAGATAACGAGCTGAACCCCAGAGAGGGAGGCGCTGCAATTGTTGTAATGAGCCACTTTTTCCGGCAGGTGGCACTGTTAAACAACTAAGATCACCTGCTGAAGCAGTGGAGGACTTCATGAGGTAACTGCAGACCTGCATAAAGGACGTCACTGAGAAAATGAGCCATATCTCAGTCTCACTCCTCTAAGTGACACAAAGAAACCCTGCTAATAGATTTCTAGAACAAAAAATAAGAAAAAGCACATTTGATGTCCTTCTTTTCATATTTGCTGCTTTCATCAGAGTAATATATTCAGTCACTTTATTGGTTCACCCGTTCAAGGGCTCTCTAACACAGACATCTAATCAGTAAATCGCATGGCAACAACTCAGCGCTCAGTGATATGGTAAAAATGACCTTCTGAAGTTTACACTGAGCATCAGAAAGGCGATGCTTGTTAGTGCCAGCCTGAGTATTCCAGAAATGGATGATTTAGTAGGATTTTCCCACACAATGGTGTGGGAAAGAGAAAATATCTTTTGTTCATAGATTTGAACATTAAAAAAGTTTCATTTAGTTTCCAGAGTGGATTTTTTTGTTTCATTTTAGCTTTCAATGTTGAAAATGTTTTGCTTTAGTTTTTATTAGTTTTTGTCTTTTTGATTATTATTGTAAGGAGGGCATATGTCAGGGGCAAGATTTCGGAGAATCAGTACAGTTACTGCAATAAAAACAAAGACGTTCTGAAAGCAGTCGACTCACAGTCTTGTAGACATTTAGAATCTCAATAAACACGTCCATCAAAGGCTCATCAGGCAAGTTTAGTATACTAAAAAATAGAAGCACCCATAGTATCGATTTCAAAATCCTACGACGGTTTTCAGAACACTTGATCTCTGACCTTTAGGTCAAAGTCAACGAGATTCAAACATGTACCGTCCATGGTACAGTTTCAAACTCCTACGTCGCTTCTTTCTCAAGTTATTGCATTCACAAACTTGGGTGTTCAAGTTTAGTTTTTATTTTATGTAACTAAAATGTTTTTTTTCACATCTAGTTTTTGCTTTAAAACTAACTTGGTTACAACCAAGACTTTCAGAAGGCTATAGCAGTAGAAGACTGCATCAGTTAACACGCCTGTGAGCTCAGAACAGGAAACCGAGGCTACAGTTTACACAGACTCACCAAAATTGTACAATAGTAGAAAAAAGGCAAAATGTTGCCAGTTCTAATTGGTCTTATGATTTCTGCTGTGACATTTGGATAGTAGGAATATAATTTGACATAAACAACATGAAAACATGGATCCATCCAGTCTCACATGACCCTTTCAGACCGCTGCTGGTGGAGGTTTAATTGCGTCTTGCACACTTTTGGGTCCTAAATGCCACAGCCTGCCTGAATATTGCTGTTGACCATGTCCATCCCTTTATGACCTCTGTGTACCCGTCTTCTGATGGCCACTCCCAGCAGGTTAATACACCATGCCGTGTTAAGCTCACATCATCTCAAAGTGGTATCTTGAAGCTGACAGTTAGTTCAGTGTAATCAAAAGGCCTCCACAGGTACCACGGTCTCCATTCAACAGAGCACCTTCAAGTGGTGGAACAGGAGATTAATTTCATGGATGTGCAGCAGAAAAATCTGCAATGTCAATATGGATCAGAATATCTGAGGAATGTTTTCCAGCACTTCCTTGAATCTACGCCATGAAAAGTTTAGGCTGTTCAGTTGCTACATGGTCATATCAGTTTGGTCATGGTGACTTCTTTGTGGATTTTAATGTGGTGGGTTGCGTTGTTATAGTCATAAATCAAAGTATGAATGAAATTAAAACACCGTCTTGTAAACAGGGGACATTTAATTGGCTCTGATGTCTTCTCACAGTTTGAATGTAACCCTGACACCATTCTTTTAAAAGGTTGGAAATCATCCAACATCATGTTTTCACCTCCTAATATAATAGGGGCGACGTCTCAAAGCAGTTCTTACATTTCTGTGCTTTTAAAAAAAAAAGAAGAAAACAACGAAAGAAAAACAGAAAAATTGACATTTACACTTTACAATGGTTTTTAAACATGTTACACTTAAAATTTAATAAACAGTACATTTAGGGTTTTACAGATGGCATAAACATTGAACAGCTAATTGACACAGCAATAAGACATATTTTCCAGCAGAGGAGTGACTCTGTTGAACACATCTGAACACATTCAAAACAAGGGAAATAAAGCATCATTTGCATACTACAAAAACACGATGCAGGTATGCAGGCCGTGACTGACTTCAGTCATTCTGCAGCGGAGACAGAACAAGCACTGCATTTGGCTACACTGCAAATACAAAATGCTTTATGCAAACACTGACACGTTGCGCTGTGAAGTTAACAATTGAATCCCCCAAATCAACAAATAACACTGAGAAAAATAAAAAGTGCCTGACTCAGGCTCTGGGGTGCAATGAGCGCCGCTGTGAATGCGTGAGTGACCTCGGCGTTCGACAACAGTGAAGTCATAGAAACTCCAAAAGGAACATTGTGAAAACAACAAAAAGAACAGGACGGATACGGTAAAACATCTCGCTGGAAAGCTCGTGGCGCTGAAGTCATCCGGCTTGGCTCGCTCTCTCAAGGACGAGGCGAGCGCAAACGTTAAACATACAAACGCCAGTGTTGATGCTGAATTATTCGGTGTTGGTGTAATTCTCTGGAACACAGTCAGTCTGTCAAGTCTGTTGACACTCCACAGCACTTGCCAGTATCAGGAGAAAACATGTCTAGAGTCCAACGCATGCCCCGAGCAGTATGTCAGAGGCAGGCTGAGGTGTGTGAAAATTACTTTTTTCTCTTTGTATGTTCCTGCAAAAATGAACTTATAAGGAATAAAAGAGCCTGGTGCACAGACTGTAAAGTGAGCGGATTAATCCCACAATAAAAATGTAGTCTACGCCTTAAAAGGGAATCAAATTCTTTTCATCCAGCTTTTAGATGATTCATGAAGAAAACAGCCGCATTTTCACAAAAAGAGGAGATTTGAGTAATACGTTTTTTTTTTTTTTCCAGCACTGCGGCAACAAGGACATAGAGGACCTATTTGGTGTTCAGTACGTAATAAAAAATGAAAAACCGAAGAAATAACATTGCGCCAGGGGCCACCAGCTATGTGGGCCACTTACTGACTTGTCCTCTATTTCCATTTATCATCATCCAAGTCAAAAAACAAAATGTTTTGCACTTTGATTTTTCAAGCAACGTGACGAGTTATAAAAAAGACTTTATATTTCAGCATTTCGTTTCAGAAGAAAATGTATAAAAACCATCACAGAATGCAAAAACGAAGAATCTGTAATGACACCTCGTGTTTGCCTTGTCCTTGAATTTCCCACGAGGGGAATCATTACTCATCAGAGTCCTCTTTGCACAAACCGGTAGTATCCTAGTTAAATACTTAAATAGATAAATAGTTCACTGGTACCTGAGCAAGGATGACAAAGCACCTTTTAGAGGCGTAGCACCAAGGTTTGATGTTAGCCCCCCTTTTGTACTGGGAACTCTGTGACACTTCCAACTGTCCCAAAGGTCTAACAGAGTCTCAGCAATTAGTGCAAATTAAGAAAGTCTCCATCTATTGGTAGGAGGTCTACATGTCCGTGAAGTTGAGAGCTCAGCAGTCCTTGTGAGTCTTTGGTGGTCTGTATGGCAGTGCCGGTGCAGGTCTGAAGAGTGAACACAAACACAAATAGATGAAGTCAATACAAGATTACAATGGTAATAATAAGTAACTATATAAATATCTCTTTTCAGACTTATGATGTCCTTTAACAGATTGGTCTCATTTCTGAAAATATATATTATCTAAAACATGATGATAATCTGTCCAGTTTGAATGGATCTCTAAATTCAGAGAGAAGTCAAGTGGAAAACATTTTTGCTTCAGCTTATGAATAATAAATACGTGGAGAGAAGAATGACAGCATTAGATTCTCTTTAAGCTTTTCTTTCACTGTGCACTTCAGCTCACCACCAGGTGTGAAATCTGCTTGAGAAAAGGGAACCTGGATTGCTCAGCCCACTCTGGAAAAGGATAGTGCTTTTGTTTTATAGCGTATTGTTTCCAGTAACTAAAGCGGACAGACTGTGAAAATGTAACTTGAAAAATAGTCTCATTGTCAAAAGAACACAAGAAGGAAAATGACATAACTCAGAAAGACACAGTGGCATTATTTGTTGCTAGACTGGTAACAGGAAGTATAGTTAGGTCTATACGTTTTGGATAAAGACACAGTTTTTGTAGTTTTGCCTCTGTACAGCACCAAAGATGATTTTAAATCAAACAGCTAATTTGCCAATGACATTCAGACTTTCAGCTTTAATCAAAGGAGTTTACAAAGATTTTGTATTAACTGTTTTGGGACGTCGATACGCACTCCCTCATCTTCAGACTAAAGGAACTAGACAGTTGACTTGACATGCAGTTTCCTGGCCACGTCTGTTCCCTGGTTGTTAAGTGAAGCCGGCATAATATCTGAAGTCAATTCAAAGTTTTCAATTTAGAGCACAGTAACACTGAACAAAACTCAGCATCGCTGTACAATCAAGAGATGCCTTCACAAATAGAAATATAGAGTTTACAATAAGAAGGACAGATTTGAATTTGCCAGAAAAATGCAAGAATCTGCAAAGTTAAAAATATAATAATCTTTGATC
This sequence comes from Pelvicachromis taeniatus, assembly GCA_015108175.1. Lineage (NCBI taxonomy): Eukaryota > Metazoa > Chordata > Actinopteri > Cichliformes > Cichlidae > Pelvicachromis > Pelvicachromis taeniatus. The sequence continues at coordinate 43,934 of VURO01013870.1, read as the reverse complement.
GAAATAAAAAAAAAGAAATTCAGCCATGTTGAATTTGTGACTCGTGTTTATTGACGATGTGACTGCCGATTAAAGTAGCAGGATGAATTCTGAAGTGTTCAAGGCTATACTCTCTGCTCAGATTCAGCTAGATTGGACACAGCTTCACAGTGGAAATGGATAATGGCCCACAGCATACTCTAAAAAAACACCCAAGAGTTTCTCTGGGGAAAAGAAATGGGACATTCTTCTTCTTCTATTCAATAGCCAGCTCAGTCACCTGATCCCAACCCAACAGAGTACACTTTTCACTTATTAAATAGAAAACTGGAGGTAGAGAGAGCCAAAGAAAAGAAGCAACTGAAGCCGGCTGCAGTACAGGCCTGGCGATATCCAGGGATTCTAGACTTAAGACAGTCATTGACTGCAAAGGATTTTCATGAGAGTATTAAAAACATTCCATATATTAAAAAATGATGTCAGTTTCTCCAATTAATATTGAGTCTCTCAAAATGTGGGACTGTGTCTAAAAATGTCTATAATCCCCTCAAATTAAAGCTTAAAGGCTGCACTTCAATAAAACAGTGACTGTTTGATTTAAATTTCAGTGTGGTGATTTTCAGAGGCAAAACTGCAAGAAATATGACTTTTACTAGTAAACTATGGGTCTAACTATAAGTAATCCAGAAGAATTAATGGCCAAATCCAAACTGGTGTTTTACAGACAGTGCATTCTGCTTGATGGTGACCTATGACTGAAATGTAATGCCGTTGCTTTAAATGCATGCTTTGTTTGCTTCAGTATATCAAACCCCCCACTTCACTGCGTTTGTGTACAGCTATAATAAATATAATTTAGTAAACCAGCATGCATCACAAATGCGAAAAGTTTATGTAGCCAAAAACTATTTTTTATTTACCCTCATGCTTTGGGACAGAAGAGGTAATAATCCTTGTATAACCACAATAATAGCCAGGCTAGCACTCCCAACTATAAGGAGGAAGTTATAAATATCCAACAGCATACTTCACACAGAGCGTGTCAGCAAAGCTGAATTTAATGAGTGTTGTGAGAGTTGAAAATGATGAGGTTGGTGAACAAATTTATCAAAAGATTCACAAGTAAATGAGTGTCCCTCACACTCACGACAATCATTAATTAGCCTTTAATCACAAAATAACTTGAACTCCATTAGTGATGCAGCCTGTGACAGAACAGATGACATTACTCTTTTCCCGAATAGCTTCTTCTTAGGTGCAAAATGTCACACAAGAACTAAGTCTCTTTAAATAAACTACCACAAACTAAGTGACAAAAAAAAGCTATCAGTTTAACAGAGAGATGAAGATGTCTGAAAAGGCCATTTAAGTCGTGTATTTTTTTTTGTCATGCTGCACAGACCTGCTGGGTAAAGGGATGGAGGGTGGAGGCCTTGGCACAGTGGGGATAGGTATGGGTAGGGCTGTTTTCCCGGGAATGTGACCCCCTACTGTTGCGGCACTGTGTCCCAGTCGAGAGCTCCTCCCTAGTGGGTCCGCAGGTAGGGGCTTCTGGGGTGGACTGGGCTTCTCAAAGTCCTATAAAAAGAACATAAAAAGTAAAAATTTAGTTAATCTATTAATCTACAAGACACCGCAAAGCACATCAGTCTTATCTTGAGTCACAGTGCACAGAGCAAGTGGCCTCCTAAGCTTTTTTTCAGTATTGATTAGTTGTGCAGCAGCTATGTGGACACAGAAGCAGATGTGTTTCACTAGAGGGCACTGTGTTATCAGTAGCTCCTCTGAATTCCCACAGCTAACATGAGATGAATCCCAAACCTCCCCCTGCTTGTCTCCACCACCTCTGTGGCAGTGCTGTGAGAGTGTAGAAGGTTATCTGGATGAGGTGTCATCATGTGGTACTAATCTACACAGAGGAAGCGTGCAGTTGATAAACATCTGTTAACAGCTGCCTGGCTGCTATCACACACACACACACAAACGGACATGCACAAAACCTTCCCACAACTGCCCACGCCATAGCGCACACACGTTTACATGAGCAAACTTTAGGTAATCTGCACCACATCATGCATGGATAAGACTCAGAAAGCTGGTTTAAAACATTCATGAATGCAGCCAAGATGTGACTGAGTTTGTGACATCTACATGCAAGAGTTATAAACCTGTTTGTTCACTGCTGTGTGATGCAGGTGCCTCAAATGTGACAGTCTTTCATGGCAACAGTAAACGGATATTATTCATTATCATTTAACTGCATTCATGCTTTTTTTTTTTCTTTCATGTTTTGAATAAATTGCAAGAAAGAAATTCAAATGCAATGACTCTTTAAACTCACAGACAAATGCACCTATCCAACTGCTCATTAATACATGTGGGCAAGATCAAGGAGACATGCAAAAGTTCAAACTGAGCATCAGAATGAGGAAGAAAGGTGATTTAAGTGACTTTGAATGTTGCATGGTTGAAGGTTTCAGACAGTGTGGACTGAATATTTCAGAAACTGCACATCTGATGGCATTTTCCCACACAAACATCTCTAGGGTTGACAGAGAATAGTCCAAAAAAAAAAAGAGAGCAGCTGGGTGAAAATGCCTTGTTGATTTCAGAGGTCAGAGGAGAATGGCAACAGTAACTCGCAAGTTACAACCAAGCTGCACAGAAGAGCATCTCTGAAAACAACAACATCTAGAACCTTGAAGCAGATGGGCTAGAGCAGCAGTAGACCACACTGGGTACCACTCCTCTCAGCCAAGGACAGGAAACTGAGGGTGCAATTTGCACTGCCTCACCAAAACTGGACTGGATTAGAAGACTGGAAAAATCTGTTCTGATGTGTCTCAATTTATGCTGTGGCATTTGCATGGGATTCAGAAATGAGTGTAAACAGATGCATCCTGCTCTGTATCAAAAAGTCAGGCTGCTGCGGCTGGTGGTGTGCTGCAGCTGAGCTTTGTTTTAACCTACATAAGTATTGTTGCTGACCATGTTCATCCCTTTATGACCACAGTGTACCATCATCTGATGGCTGCTTCCAGCATGTCACAAAGCTCAAATCAGCTTAAACTGGTTTCATGAACCTGACAAATGGCCTTGAATAGTAAAGCTGCTCCAGCAAATTTATGCTATCGTGTCAAGCTCTGAGTGTTTCCAGCACAACTACCACAAAGGCAGTTGTGAAGGCCAAAGGGGATCTAACCTGGTACTAGCAAGATGAACCTAATAAAATATCCAGTGAATGTTTATATAATAGAAAAATACCACAACGTTTATGGCATGAGTGAAGGAAACACACAAGTGCGCACACATGATCCATAAAAATGATGTGAATAGTTTTGTGTGTGAGAACTGACTGGCCGTGACCTCAACCCCATCCACCTTAGATGGAAACATGAGCTATGAGTCAGACCTTACATTGTCTAGTGTTGGTGATTGAATGGATGTAAATCTATGCAGGCAAGTTCCAAAAATCGTGTCTATTCTTACTCACCCTGCACTTTGTCCATGGAGTGTATGTTAGTGTGTTGCTGCAGGTTGAAGTAAGCAAAGGGGAAACTAATATTACAGCAGCAAATAATAAATGTTTTCATTTTTTGGCAGAATAATAATCTGCGGTTTAATTTCTGGATAAAACCAGAAATGAATCTGGTCCATAAAATGTCAGAAAATAAATAAATTCCTCCTAACAATTTTTCTTGCCAGTCTTTTCCAACCAGCAGTCCAAAATAAAAGCTTTACAACAGCTTTACTGACATCTGCTCAGCCACAACAAGAGTCATGTCTGCAAGAAGCAGTTAGAACAAGAAGAATTACTGCATGTTGTTAAAGACAGTCATGTGAAATAGGAAGTCTTCACAGGACTTCATGCAGTCCAGTGAAAAACACACCCTGCCTCGAAAGCTTATAGAACCACCTTTAGCAAGAATAAAGTGAAGTAATCTGAGTGAATTTATCAATCTGTCACGTTATGGAGGAATTTTGGCCCGCTCTTCCTAACAATGTTGCTTCACTTCTTTGAGGCAACTGCAGTATTTCATTCAGGCTAAGGGTCTGGACCTTGACTGGATCACTGCAGCACTTTAACGTTTTCCTTTTCAGGCATTCTGCTGCTGTGTTTGGGATTATTTTCCTGTTTCATGACCTGGCCAAGCTTAAGCCGACAGACAGATAGCCTCATATTTGAGTCCACAGTGCTTTGGTATACAAAGGAGTTCATGGTCGACTCAGTGACTGGAAGGAGCACAGGTCACGTGACTGTAAAACAACCCAAATCAATGCTGTAGTTTGGCTTTTGCCTAACGTGGCGCTAGTTATCATGGCCAAGCATCTCCTGTTCGGTCTGGATTGTCCAAAGGACGTTGTTGCTGCAGTCCTGTTGTTTGTTCAGATGCAAGGCTTTGTCTTGGCAGCCGTTCCAAACAAATTGTAGTTGTTCAGTCTGTTTCAAATTATACTCTCATGAACTTTAACATCCTAACTGAGGTCTGTAGAATCTGAGATGCAGCTCGTGCATTTTTTTGCAGCTTCTCTGAGCATTGCACAGTCTGAACTTGGGGTGACTTGGGATTACCACTTCTGTGCATAATCAAGTGAATTTGAAAAGCACCACCTGGCTTCTCCCTACCCTCTTAATTCTCATGGAACCACTAATGGTATACTTAAATTTTCCACAGGTGTGCACAGAGTCCTGTGTGAAAGGTGCACTTTTTTTTTTTACCTGCTTTAATCAAATTGAACTTTACCGCCAAAGCAGGTCACTTTCCTTAATTATTAAGCGTTTGTGGTAATAACATGTACACAGCAGGATATTCAGGTGATCCAATTTGAGATATCTGTGTGAATATTGTGTATTACCCGCTGTGTCCTTTCATGTGAGTTTCCTTCCACTACTGGCAAGCCTCTACATGAAGTTAGGTTTAAGTGAAGACCAACCTTTTGAGGGAAGAAAATCAGGCTGTTTTCCAGGGTAAGGCAGAAAAAAACTTAGATGTAAATAGACAGATGCATCCACTCTAATGCAAGATTAATCCAAGACCCATGTGCATTGTAATACCACTCTTGGCAGAAAGCCTCAAACTGTAACTGGAAACTTGGTGGTGTTCACATGTCTTAATTCACAATGAAGGATTGCGCCGTCCTCTGTGGCTTGAGAAAGATCTATGAGCCCTGAGCCTACAAGCACCTTTCAAAACCCACCGGAGGAACTGAAAAATGCGCGGTCGTCTTGCCAAAAACAAAACTATTTTTCTATGTTCCTGAAAAGATGACATTTTGGAAAGGCACGATTTTCACTCCTCGCCAGTGTGACGCTGCAGTCTGTTTGTGCAGTGCAACAAAACTGATCTGGCTTCATATTTATTGGACTCTACGGGTATCTGATTTGTATTTTTCCTTCAGCAAGACTAGATAAAAACAAACAGGTCCCACGCAGTTTTGATTTCATTGCAACAAACGTGGGACAGAATTTATTGCCCTGGAAACACCTTGATATTAATGGGGTACGGTCGGCACAAAGAAAGACTGCAAGTGAAAGCGCTGTTTAAAATAAGACATACTGGCACAGAGTGGGGGTGGGGGTGGGTGGGGGGTTGTGTCAAGTCTTACAATAAACTTGTTAAACGCGCTCTCTTTAGGCACTGATGTCCTGTTCGTCCTTGTTGGCCTGCTATTAAATTTCAACAGAACGCTGTCTTCTGTTTCTGACCTACATGTGCGATCTCTACTTCGCCCATCTGTTTCATTGCAATGAAATGAGCTGACAGATATTAGCAGGTAGCGGGATTTCACTGTTTTGGCAGGTAGTGAGCAGCCAATTTGTAGAGCAAACAGTGGCCTTTCAGCTAAAGTACATCTTTAGTTGGCACACAGTCATTGCAATCAAGGGTAATATGCTACAAAGCTTAACATGGACATCACAAAACCATCCAGAAGTGGATGCGATGCCAGGTGTTTCTGCTTCTCACTAATGCAAAAGTAGCCAAGGCTTTAATATATATTTAAAATGCACTTACATTGTATAAAGTAGTTTACATATATAAAAAAGTACAGCATCCCTTGCATGGACAGGCATCATTATGACTTAAATAATAACCGTTAGTACAGAGTCATCAATGTTTAAATGGCAGTAGTAGTTATAAATGGTTTTAACTGCTACCCCACATAAAGTTTATGTAATAAAGGTAGTAGCTCCTTCGACTGTATATAACATAAATTTTATTCGTCATCAGATGATTTATGGAAGTTCTGCTACAAATCTTTTCTCTCGTTTTTTTTTGCTTATTGTATCTTTCTGGGACAGCAAATACAATACTTGAAACAAAGTTTTTTACAAAGCCTACAGGGGATATGCCTCTGTTATAAAAGCGCAGTTGGAGGCATGTGAAATGTGTAAAGCAGTGTTGAGCAAATCGCAGCATTTTAAAAACCTTATCACATTCTTGAGATAATCTATATGTGTCTACTAATCTCCGAAAAAACTTGAGCACATGCGCTCATTTAATTTCCACCACGTTACCCTCGGAGGTATACGAACCGGACCTTTCCTCGTGCTCTGCCTCAACATCTGGGACTATGTTCTAACGCAAACAGTGAAACAGACGCAAAACGAACGTCTTCCTCCTCGTTTTTCTTTTTTAAACAGAACACCACACGTCTGCCAATTTTCCTTGCACCCCACTGTGGCTCACAAAGCACCGACATCCAGCACAGCTCTCCTTGCTGTGCTACTCCGGGAACAAATCGGGATTTGGATCCACCACCAGAGCAGACAGATGGATTTACTATCTCCACCGCCTCTGATTCTGCTGGCTCAGCAGAAAGCAGCACCTTACTCAGGAGCTGGGTCACCGTGAGGGAGACAGATTGAATTTGCTGTCGATATGTGGGCAGGCGAACCCACTGCAGTGCAGAAATCCAGCAGGTTCCGTTATCCAACATTTAGCTACAGCCTTTAAAAATGACGACACAGGTGGCTGTTCGAGTTTTAGACCATTAGCTACAATTTGCATATATTTTACATCACTGCGGAGCATTTTTTTAAGGGTACATAGCTTTTCATATTAATTCTTACCCTCCAATCCACTGGTTTCTGTTACTTTTAGTAGGTCCTGAGACTTAAAATGTGCTTTTCATCTGCCACAGTGAGCCTTTTTTCTGGTTTATTTATTGTTGAAGTTACATTTCTATAAATCTCATGAAGGAAACTGTGACATCAGATGAAACAGTAAATTATCATGCATAAAAAAAAAATCACGCATCATGATTTCATAACACCGCTGCTTCTGAATCTGATCTCCTAGCGCACGCATATTTATCTCAGCACAATATCTGGACCTTTCAGCCGCACCGCATGAATCTTCCTCTGCAGATGGAGTCTGCCCTGTAATCATCGAACTGTGGATATTCAAATTAAGGACCGTAAGGACTTCTGATCGAGTCAGCGACTTTTTTTTTCCAAGGTAAAGAATGAACTTTCAGTCTCAGCTTTTACGGATGAGGTGGGCTTAAAGTGCTTAGAAAACGTGAAATTTGAGCATCTGCTATTCCATAAATGCTAAGCAAACTTCATCTGCTGAGGAAGATTGCTTTTTTTTTTTTTTTTTTTTTTTTAACCTGACTCA